>JAOTRI020099235.1:0-14404 GCA_028564885.2 Zoanthus sanctaehelenae
AAAACTAAGCTAGTTTCGAGATTTCCGCTCAAGTAAAACATTAACGGTGTTCGAGCTCATTCGACCAAGCTTAGCGAAAAAAGCTGTCGTTTAAAACATTCGTAGTTCAAGGCGAAGAATAAGTCGTTTGCTAATCTAATTTTTTTTCTTTCAGGTGTTACTGTTACAGTAATCAATAAATAAAAGCAATGGTATAATGCCTTTGATTAAAATATTAACAATGTTGAATAAATATACGCATTTGCTCACCTCTTTAACTTTTAAGAACGCTCGCTAACAATATATGTTCATCATGGGGTTTACACCGAAGTCGCCCCATCATTAATGCACTCTCCCAGATTTTCGTCGGTTTCGGAGCATGATTCTTGTTTTTGTTCGATAGCATATATCCTCATCTGATCTCTATTCTCTGACTCGCTGTCAGTGTCAGTCGACGAGTTCGAATCGCTTTCACATACCCTCAACTTCTTTGTCATTGGAGTCTCATTTGCAGAGTTTAATTTCCACAAACCATATCTTTGGATATGTTGCTGTGTTTTAAACCTTGAGTGAGTGAATTCACCCCTACATAAACTGCAAAAACATAGACGCGAGTCAAATCGCCTAGACATTTCCGAAGACGTGGTAAGAAACGTGACCGCATTGACAACAACTGTTCGTGTAATTATTAAACAACAATGACAATTTATAAAAAAACAACTGTTTTCATTGGTTTGAAAGATGATCTTCCCCCACGTGACTTCATTCCAGAGGTAGTGGCGGTTTTTTTGGGTTTCATACTCTCTAGCTAGTTTTTTGAAACGTTCTTGTGTAAGTTCGAGTAGTTTTAAATTTTGATAGCTCTGTTACTTTATTCATTATTTCGCCGACCAAGACAAAGATCGTGTCATCGAAGTGTTGGTGTCAGAAGGGGTAAGTAGAAAGAAGTACATTCGATGGCTTAGTCATATTTGATATACTATAGTACAAGATCGATAGATCAATCACTTTCTTTTTCGAACTGAAACATTCCGTAACTACTCTTTTCTAACGTCATAAACTCTGTACGAAGATTGACGATTTGCAGACGCTAAAAGAGGCAGGTGAGCACGATCTTCACAGTGCTGGGTTAATGGCCGGCAACATTATAAAACTATGGCGAATCATTGCCTCCAGCACGAACGGCAACTCATCGGACGACTCTCCTTCGGACAGATCCGGAAAGAGCAGCGATTAGAGTGGCTCCAATTCGTCTGACCTTGAAAACATGGCCCCGTCAAATTCTTCTACGCCGATTAAAGTAAGGATTAGGATGTAACTTAACTTTTTAGATCTGATATATGCATGCTTACGAGATTTCTTTATTCCCGCCGAGGTTAATTTTCGTTCTCAGATTGCAATTGCAATAGGTTGATGTATTCAAATCAATATGTATCAGTTTTTGAATGCATTTTACACTTAGGTGATTATGATGTTGACAGTTAGAACTGGTTCGAAATTTTGTGTTGATAACCTGCCTTGAAAATGAAAATGTACTTTAGATTCTGTTATTTTGTATCTTATCTGAAGATGACTTTATATTCGAAAAACGTTATTTTTAAATATTTTAAGCATTTATTTAAAAAATATATATATAATAAAAATCTTTTTAAGCAAAATTATTATGTCAATATCAATGTTTATATGAATGTTAATGTTTGATATTTTTATATAATGATCAACACTGAAAGCAAGCAATAAAATTCACATGATGGTAGTTTTTGATCAAACAAGTAAATGGTAAGGTTTTTTATTATAATTTAAGTATGTACAGGCGTACATGTATATATACTGTATATTATAATGAGTGTTTATGCATGTTTTTTAAAACCTATGAAAACCTAATGAACTTGTAATTGATTTGGAAATAAATTTCCAAAATAAATTTTGTTTTTTGACCCCATTAAAACTGCCCTTGCTTTTTTCTTGGGTGTTTAAAATGCCAGATTTAGATGATTGGATTTTCATGGGTCATTATAATTTGAATGCATTCAGGGGAAAATTATGGATTTTTCATGGTCCATGAAACTCATACATGCCATGAAAAAGCACTATGAAAAGTATGATTCTTATTTCATGGTATTTTCATCATCATGAAAAATCCATGAACTTGCCTCAGAAAATTCCCATCACCCCATGAAATTACTACCCTTGATTTTTTCATGGGTGTTTAAAATGCCATGAAAAACCTGTGAATTAGATGGGAAGATTTTCATGGGTCATTAGAATTTGTCGCATTCAGGGGAAAATCATGGATTTTTCATGGGCCATGAAACTCCTACATGCCATGAAAAAGGCACCATGATTTTCATTTCATGGCATTTTCACCACCATGAAAAATCCATGAAAATGGATCAGCAGCACCGTAAAAAAATTTAATGATATTTTCATGGACATTTCATGGGCTGGATGTTTTTCATGGGCCATGAATACAACAAATATTAATGGGATTTTTCATGGTGCGGAGCCCATGAAGAAACCAAGGAATTAGCATGAAAAGGCCATGAGATTCCTATGAAAAACCCATGAATATTTGCATGGGATTTTCATGGGTTTTTATTCCATAGTGTAACCAACTCTAATAACACTGCGTCTATAAAAGTTTCGCAAGGTTTTTAAGCTATTTGCAGGCCCACACGCAGGGGGAGTGCGTGGGGTGCGCACGCATACTCTCCTCCCCTTCCATGGCCATAAAGGTCTAAAAACTCCACTTGATTACAAAAAATAATGAACACAAAACTTCCTTATTTTTATGTCTTATTACAAAAGATTTTGTTTGCTTAACTTTGCTTAGTTTATGTGGTATGAACGTGATTTGTTACCGTTAACACATATAGGACGAAGAAGAACAAGAACTAGGCTTCGTTACAACAAGAGAGCAAATGCGTTTGACTGAAGATGGGATTGCTGAAAAATGTAAAGAGGTAACAAATTTGGTAATGTTTTATCTGTTTTGTCAATTCAGCTTGAAAATGCCAAGGGTAATGTTGGCTATTGTTTTGATTTTTAGAAAAGAAAGATAAAAAAATTTAAAAAGTGTTTTATCGTACTCCTCTACGCAATTTTACGCCAGCTACTCTCCATTATGGAATAGGTTTATAGCTGTTTACTAGAAAAAGTTCACTTTCATAGTTTGAATTTATGAATAACGTGTGACCCTGTTTCTTCACAGTTCAGGAGAGATACGCTACCAAGACTGCTGGGGAACAAAACAATTGATACATTTGATGTAAATGAAGATGATGCTGTATCTGCTAAGGTAAGTTGTTATTATTACTATCATCATAATCATCATCATCAATTTTCATCATCATCATCATCATCATCATCATCATCATCATCGTCGTCGTCGTCGTCATCATCAATTACTCTAGTTTTTGCTGCAGGTTATACTTCAGGCCGTGAAAAACAGTAGATTTCAAACGTTTTTTGCTGTTGCTGCAGTTTAATGTGTTAAGGCTCGCTCATGTCCAGTTATATATTTATGTTTTCCAGTTATTCCTTGGATAAAAAGGCACATTACGTTTTCAACAATCTGAACTCTTTCGAACAGGTAAATAGTTCTTTTAATGATTACTGATAAGGTTACAAAGAAAAATTTTAAAGAAAACTTTTATAACACATGCAAAATGTTCCTACAGCACATGAAGGTAACATTTTGTTTAGTTTGTTTGTTATTTATTCCTTAATTTAATGTCTTAGATCTATTTGGAAAAGTTAATTTACATCTTACATACATACATACATACAGACAGACAGACAACTTTCAAGGCCTCTTCTGATTGAGGCTTAAGCAGAAACAGTCGGCAGTCAATTCTAAAATAAAATTGGTTCGTCACATCTGGTGTAGAGTCTATTGAGAAAATTATATAATAAGCTTCTATCTATTAAACTTTTCAGGATTTTGTAATCCTGATGGACAGAAATGCAGTTTTTTAGCCGTGCTTTCCGTCCTGCAGTGGGTGCTTCCTTTCATGTGTCATATTAATTCAGGCAGTAGTGCCTTAACGGAGTTACTACAAAAGGTATCCGATATCATATAATTTTGCATACTTCATTTTCATTTATGTTGGGTTTTGTGTATTAAGGTGGTAGGATTTAAACAGATTAATTAACTAGCATTAGCTCCACTCTTATAACAAGATTATTTTGGCAATACAGTGCTTCGACGTTAGAGGAGTTCAGGACAACAGAGTTAGAAACATCCTTGATGATACATTGCAGGCTCTTTCACTTCCCACAAAGCATCTTGACCCAAACGAAATCCTTCAAAAACTCTTTGAACGAATTATGGAAAAGGCACAGGTATCTTTTTGTTCATTCACAATAGTATTATTACTATTACAGTAACAATATCGCTTTTGGGAAAGACCACTTTTAAGGCAATCGAGTGAGTAAGTGTTAACTGCGTCTTATTGGCTCTTTTTTGCAGGATAAAAAGTTCCTAAGTGATCATTGAAAACGACCCTGAACAGTTCAATGTCAGACGAGATTGTTTTCGAAGAAACGGACGAGGAGACTCTAACCAGTATCCTAGATAGCAATTTTAACATACTATTCTTTTGGATTTATATTATTCAATCTGGCTCCAGTATTAACTGTAGCAGATATCAACCTTTTTCGAAATAGCTGTAGTTGGCCAAATTTATTTACTTTATAAAGATGTAATTTCATTGCTGTTTTACATTTTCCGTAACTTATATTTAAATAGCTCAGGTGTTGATCAATGTTGCTATCCCACAAACATTTCAAGTGGTACCAGTCTCTCTTTTAGATAGTTGATAAACGAGCAATTGAGGACATCTGAACCTCTTCAATGGGTTTCAAGACAGGACGCATGGAAGGATAAATATTCGCTTACTAATAGCAACTCAAACAGTCAAGCTCTAACTGGTATTGCTTTGACTTTGGGCGTTTAATATTCAGAAAATATGGGGCTGCGGAGTGGATTTTAGAAACTTTATAAGTTCCTTTACATAAGTTTAACCGATTAGTATATTAAAAGTGTAAGTATTTCCGGTTTTGTTCTTCTACTGACACGAAACGATATCGCCGATCAGCCTGTTGTAAAACAGTACCAGACTTGGTCCAAATGCCCCGATATTTTATTCGTCGCTACGCAATGGGCTGAAAAGCAATGAAAAAAGGTAACTGAAATAAAACTGGTCGGACTTGGATAATGTGGTCTTTGGCATCCCACGGGGTTCAAGATCGAGTCCAATTATTTTTCTAATTTTTACATATCAGATCTTCAGGGTCAACGACAATGTCATTGTTTTCAATTTGTAGATGATATTACTTTACTCCTTAAGCTTCACACTATAGTTCGCAGTTGAAATGAATGTTATTGAGGACCCTGGTTCATACTTCATAGATCTATAATATAGTAAATCGTATACCTTTTCTATTTTTTGGATTTCTTTTTAACTTTAGGTGCTAATATTTTAATGTAAAGTAAAACAGCGTAGTTTATTATACGAATCACCAAAATTATTCTGTAATTAGGTATTAGAAGGCAAATAGCCATCTGTTGGATGTCCTCTTGATAAACCGCTAATATTATTACTATTATTATTTCTATTATTAGCGCTACTATCTTTTTTTTCATTTTGATGCATAATTTAAAGAAGTATTTTCAGGAAAACTGTGCCTGCTTGTGTAAATAACAAAATACTTATTCTCACATGTCTACATGAATATTTTGTTTAGGCCAATCAGATGCTTGAAATACCAAACACAATTCCTTTGGTGGACTTGCTAAAGCCACAGAATGAAACTGTTCACGGGATAAGCGTGTTTTAAAAGTATCCGGCTATTCAGGTAAATAAAGATCTGATTTCTCTCCAACGAGTTCTCAACACGTGTGGATTCGTTAAATTCCCAAGTCTTTATTATTGCCGAATAATATAGACTTAAGAATTTAACGAATCCATATTAGATTTATATTCCGTGAAGTGCATCCTTGTTTAAAATGGTTGTAGTTTTGCTGCTTGTCACATGTTTTCTTTTGAGCATTTTACAGAGAACTTATAAGAATGTTTCACTTTAGTCAAAAAAATTCAGAAGAAAATTTTCTGCAAAATTAGGGGCAAACTAATTATTAGTAAATTTAAAAATTATTCGCACCGAATATATCTGCCAAGTCAGTTATGAATAATAACATCTATACCTTTCCAGATTCTGTTTCTGATAAAACAATTTACAATGAAATTTCTTTCTTTAGAAATGTTTAGACGGCTCACAAAGCGCAAACGCCACGCTCTATTTTACTTTCCGGAGGAGGGCGTGATGGGTGTGCGTCAAACAAAGTTTGTGGTGGAAGGTATGGTGAAAAAGGCAGAAAGCATTAGGCAGTTTTGGGATGCGGGCAGTCCTGACGTTCCCGCAAAAATTCTCAAATTAAGTGGTAAATATTTTTGACCGTGCATTAAATTTGTTCTATGTTTGATGTTTTGTGCTGCAAAATGAATTGTCACAATATTCAAAATCAAACACATATCAAGACGGTAAGCTCATTTTTTTCCAAATTTGTATCTTCAAGTAAATTGCAGATTGTAAGCTTTGATGTGAACTGTGTGGCCGAAACTTGGAAAACGGTTCATGCTCAAAGAGAAACCTCTAGTTAGGTGTTCTGGGAGTAATTAAATAGTTTTATCAAAACCAACATTTATTTTAGTTAAAATTGGCGAAGCCAACGCGAAGACTATTGAAAATAGTTTAGTTTCTATGAAAGTTTAATAGATTTAAATGCTTGTTAAAGTAAAATTATCATTCAGATTAAAATTGTGTTCTTTAGATGTTACAGAGCTGTTAGAGTTTTCATGGGAAAATATTAATTAAGGTAGGCAATCCAAAATAAAAAGGTAAAAGTATCCAAACGTCTTAAATTTATTTTTATGTAGACATTTTCCTAGCTGGAGCTTTCTGTCATTTTCAGTTTTGTATAAAAATCAACCCGAGTTGGAGGTGAATGTTGATGGATATTAACCGAGCCGCGAAAAGGAGATGGAATGTATCGCTAGACATCGACACTTTGAGAAAATTGCCCTATCGGACTGTTTCAGGGAACTGAAACTTTCAACAGAGAGATTAGTAAACTTGCATTTAATGGAGAAAAGCCAGAGAACAATTTTGCAATACAAAGTTACGGGATTACACCAGCTGGCATGCTCCGAAATTCACTTTTGGAAACTAGCAATTGAGAGAAGGATGCATCTGAAGCCCAAACATTCAAATCCTTGGAAGATAGAGTTCATTTGTAGGCTTCATAAAGATGTATTTCTGCACATCAAGAACATGTTGACATGTGTTTCCATGTTTGGTATTAGATTCCCAATGAATGGGAAAGATGGTGCGCAACAATAATTTAGCTTCATAAACCAGGCAGGATTACTCATTCCTGTATTTATCAGCGACCGCCACAAGGAAATTGCAAAAATAAATTAATGTATACACACCTTGCATCTGTTTGACATCTGGCATGTGTGTAAGAGTATCCAGAAGGACATACTGAAAACAAGCAAAGAAAAAGGTTGCGAAATCCAAAAGGATTGGAGCAAAGCCATTATAAACCATTTATACTGGTGCGCAACATCAACAAAGCAGGGCCTAGGGACGCTAATTGTGGTAAAGTGGACATCTATTGTTGGGCATGTTGCAAACATACACAATAATCACCCCGATCAACCTTACAAAAAGTGCTACCATGGAGAGCTTGAGGCGCGCAACTGGATTGATCCAAGTAGATAACTAAAGGCCTAACTAGGCCAACATGAACGGGAAAGTTAACTGTTTGCGGGATAGTTTGATTTGTTTTATCTTAATAGATGGATGCTAGTGTAGATGTTCATGACTGGTTTAAGTGTTACAGAGGGTTTTCACCGTCCCATTTTTCGTTTTGTGTGAAGAAACAGCTGCTCAATTTCTTTGAAGGCCCAGAAATATAAATAGTTTTACGTGGTTTCTGTTCTTTGTATGAAAACATTATTTTCTTTTATGTTGACAATGATTTTATTGCTATCTAGGATCTAAGGCTTACACAAAGCTTTGCAATATAATTAATAGGACACGCACCCTCAACGACGTCAACAACCTGTCCTCTGAAGCTCAGACCAGTAACCTGGAAGGTTTCCACTCCACCGTGAATCAGTGGCACTCCCAAAATGAAGCATTTCCTTTGGCTGGGTACTTTATGCAGGTATTAAAAGTTTAGATTTACATCTATTTGCAGATGACTCAAATCTATTCTTTGCTCACAAAAACTTACGCAACTTGAAACTATAGTAAACCATGATTTTGCGCATATTCATATTTGGCTTTGTGCTAATAAGCTCTCGCTTAATATTGACAAATCCAACTTTGTTCTATTTCATTCTGCTCAAGGAAAACTAGCAGCTTCTATAAATTTATGTATTAACAAGATGTCATTAACTGAAAAGATAACATTAGATACCTTGGAATCACACTTGATAAGTATCTCAACTGGAAAAAACATGTTCAATCAATCTCGAAGAAACTAAAAAGAGGTATTGGTATTCTATCAAAAACCCGTTATGATGTAAATCTTAAAATTCTGATAAACTTGTATTATTCAATAGTATATTCATTTTTGACATATGGTCTTGTCGCCAGGGGTAACACTTATCCTACAAACATAAAGCCCTCATTTGCATTACAAAAACGAGCATTAAGATTTATAACTTTCTCACCATTTGACAAACATTCCAGTCTATTATTCAACCTAACAAAAATACTTAAGTTCTTTGACCTCATTAATTTTCAAACAAGTATATTCATGTAAAAATTCCATAATAATCAACTACCAACAATGTTTGCTACCTTTTATAACAAAACCGACACGAAACATAGTCATAAAACAAGACTCTCCACAAAGAAAGCTTATGCACTTCCAAAGCTAGAACCAATTACGGTTTATTCAACATAAAATATAGCGGAGCAAAACTATGGAATTCACTTGATTTAGAAATAAAAACACTTCCAATAAAATCATTCAAAACAACTTTCAAAGAAAAATTCTTGTCATCTTAATAAAATAATCGTTTTAAATCGTTTCAGATCATTGCTTATGCTTATTTTTTATTTATTTACTATATTACTATTATTATTTATATTGTTATTGCTGTAACTATTATTTTTGTTTATACTTCTATAACCAATCAATAAACTTTGTAAACAAAAATAGTGTACTGCCTGGCTGGCTTGTTTAACCCCTATGGTTATTCCAGCCAATCAGCACCTATCAAATTATTAACTTATATGAGCACTATTTTTAAATATAAATTTTGTAATTTAAGGTGAAATAAAGTCGTCGTTGTTGTTGTTGAAGATTGACAGTAAGGTTGAAAGTGCAGCCTGGGGTACGTCACCCGTATTCCAGCCGTGAACGAGTCGCTGGTTGTTTTGTGACTGCTGAGATTTTCTGTTGTTTTCCTTCAGAAATGCTAACGTTGAATGGATGGAAGATAACTCATCAGATGCTATGATTATGATCCAAGGGTTTTGTTTGCTTCTCTAAAAAGAAATTCTCCCGAATAGCGTTAAGAGATTTGTTATGGTAAAAGGTTCTACCTCGCTTTCTTACCGTTAAGTAAAACTGTTAACTTGTCGATGTGTTCTCGAAGTTTTAACTTACTCTAAATTGTTGAAACTTATCTAAAAATACTTTTTTAATTGTTTACATTGTAATTTTAGCGCTGACAGCTTTCGTGAACAAGGCATTGTAGTTTGACTTTTCTCCTTAATAGTTTCAAAAACGTATAAACCAAAATTTTTTGCCATTTTTGCATGTATTCTGTAGTACCGTTTCGTAGTTCATTGAAAAAATTTCGTTTTGTTTTTTACGCAGACTGGAGTTGAATAGTCTTGGCTAATCACCTCCGAAATAGCCAATACGTTTGCGCGAAAAGTACCATTGGTATATTCAAACAAGCCTTACCACTACCACAAAAACCGTGGGCCTGAATGCTAGCAGCTTTGACAGCTGCCTCGTCACTCTCTTGTAAGGAAGTTTTGATATTTATATAAAAAGATGGTTCAATCTGCAAAGCAATCGCCAAAACAGATGATTCGTTTTACAAGTGCAAGCCAGAGATTGAATTGGACCTCTGACCACATGTAGGCTACATGCGGTCTCAGCATTAAAAAGAGTTAAAATGCAAGCTTGATCCTTTCTTTCTCATACTACGCCACAAGTCTTTCACCTGCAGCTTACTGTTACGATTTCTGATCGTCACAAGCTCTGCAGGAGCATTTATGCATTCGTTGAATTGTCGTTACATCACGTGATATTTTGGTGTTCGGTACCATTACTTCGGTAAATCAGCACATGCATTTGATCACGTGTACATAGAGATTACTTATGGTCGGAGAGCGTGTATGATTTTTATTCACGAGTTGTGAAGAGTCGCACACGAACGAGTGAGCGCAGCGAACCATGGTTTAGAAGAATCTGGGCCTTTGCATTTATTTGTACAGCAAGATAAAACGATGCGTCTTTGTCGTTCATTTCTGAAGGCCTTTTCTCCGCGTAGGATTTGTAGATAGCAACTGGATCTCTTTTACTTTCTGGGACAGCAAACATATTTGGTTTTATTTGCCTGATATCTCTAGAATTTTTGCCGCTTCGGGTTTTTGTTTATCGTTTAGCATACTCTAAATACTTTGTACCATTTGGACTTTGTCGTAGTTGCACATCTCCCCAACACATGTCACGGTGCTCCTTGCAGCCACGAAGACCGAAATGAACTTTATTATTAAACCAAATAGTATTGAGAAGAGAGTCAGGAGTTGACTTTCCTAGCAATTGTCTGTCATACAGCAGTTGCACTTGCTCTTCTGTTAAAGGAACTGAAGCATTCGGTTTACCGCCTTTGCCTTTTTTCTTGAGATCTATTTTTTTTTATTTTAATGCCGCTGGTGTCTTTTCAAATTCCTTGTCGTTAACAATGCCGAAACCGTAGTTTTTTTCTTAGATAACGTTCAATTAAACCTTGCAATCATAGCTCGCAATGAGTCTGGCTCGTATTCTTCATTGTCTTTTCTTCTTACAGTAATAATATACTCGCTGATAAACGAATTGAGCTCGAGTGGGGGAATATTTTCAACTGGCCTCGTTTCCTCCTTCAACGCCAAAACTTGCTTTTTAAATATAAATTTTGCTCTGTTTTCTTTTTGGTATTTTCGTTTTCTTGTTCTTCGATAACTTTTTCAACTGAATCAATATCAACAAACCTTGATGGGGAAGTCATCTAACCATTTCTGCAACGAAGTGAAGCAAAGCGGTGGAAAACCGATACGATTTTTTGTACTAGTGAAAATAATTGTCTGTGATCTCTGATTGGTCAGACGATATTTTTCACTAGTGAAAAAAATTGTCCAACCAATCAGATTTCTTATAGTTTGAAACGGACGATTTTATTTGACAATTTATTTTTGAGTAAATCTCGGTATGTATATAATAAATTTACATATTATAAATTTAGAAAGCGTTTAAGTATTTGCTAAAGTTCTGTTTGCGTTATAGGTGTTGGACAAATACAATCCTCCCGATTATTACTTACCGGAGTCCTATACTTGTTTCTTCCTGTTAAAAATGCCCCGATACTCGAGTCAGCGGATTCTGTGTGAAAAACTCAAGTACGCTATACATTTCTGCAAATCGATTGACTCAGATGACTACGCTCGCATCGACCTGACTGGTGACCAGATGGACGAGTATGACACTGACATCGATACAGAGTAGATCTCTCATCCATTGAATTGACTGGCGAGACCAGACGATGAATGTGATACTGATGATAATAGAGAGTAGTTCTGTTATATAGTTTTTAGATTCTGTGTACAGTAAGGAAGTGCTGAGAGCATTACCGCTTCTTTATTATAACAATTTGCTGAAAACTAAAGAAAAACTAAGAACTAGCTCAGAGCGAGGCTGAAAAAAGTGAAAATTTGATACTATTCGTTTTCAATACGCACAGGAAAAACAGTTTCACCGTTTCTCGTTATTAATATATCTACTGTTATACCAAAATATACACGTATATAAAACTATCAGCATTGCTTTTTTAAACATTCAACATTTTTGTTTTGGTCTCATATTTCAAGCCGCTCGTGGAAATCAGAACAAATTAACAGCAAATTGAGACTGAAGCAGATAAAAAAAATCAAGAGCAATGTTGGGCAGTAGTTTTTCTTTGCTTCAGTATGTCCTCGTCACTTTCCGCGTGCTATATTTCTGTACAGGGTTTGCTTTCGAATGTTTGGTAATGAGAAAATTTAGGAAAGTATAATGATACTTGTGTTTCAATATTTCATTTTCAACGTGTCTCACAAGTTAACTTAGTTTGAATACTAAATGTAAAATATTTCTTGCCAAGATGTAGCTTATACTCAACTAAAACATTTAGAAAAATGTCCATTAATTCCGTCTTGTCTTGGAAGCCTTATTAAATGTGCCTCTGGCAATCATTTTACAGTCTGATATAACACAGTTTGTGACCAATCAAATCTGTTTAGAAGTGTTTCGCCATATCTAAATATAATGCCTTGTTTAGATTGAAAAGTGTAATTACATGCCCGTGCTGACAATTAGTACAGTGAAATAACACGGGTTTTTTTTAGAATCTTCTCGTTACGTATCAATAGCTGAGGCTATCGAAAGGAACGTTTAACGTTTAAGAGCAAAAATGTTTTGTTTAGTACGATTTGTAACGCTTTAAAAGCGTTAATTTAAAGGTTTGTTCCAAAACCCGAATAAGACTAAAATAGCTTGGGTATTTGCCAAGAGAAATATTTTCATTTTAATACTTAGATTCTATTTGATTTGTACTGCCTACGACGCAAAGGTCCCCAGTTCTGTTCGATATTTAATTGAGAACCATTTTGAGATAACGTCAAAATTTAATATTCTCGATGGTATTTTAAAAGTTGATTTTATTTTCTGGTGTGGCGTAAGGTGCCAAATGTGTGCAGCAATAAATAAAATTGATAGTGTCTCTGACTTTGTACGTTGAGAAGTTTTATCTGAAAGTAGTATTGCGTTCCCAGCTGACCGTGTAAAATTGAAAAAGGTTATTTAACTTTCTACTTCTTGAGGGGTGCCTGTTCTCGCTCCACACGAAAGCAAAATTGCAATTACACAATTGAATGGTGAGAGAATATATGAATTTTATGATTTCGTTACGAGAACCTCATTCTTATATTGCTGCCTCCACTGACTTCCGTTGGGTACTCTAGTTTCTGGTCAGTCGTGTGCCGTTCTAAGCACAAAACCCCGACCGTATCCCAGGCCAATGGATATTTAAAGTTGATACTTTTAAGCCCGGTTTCCATATATCGCTCACGTCGCTACTCTCGTTGAGTATTGGGTCGAATAACAATTTCTCACCTATCTTGGTCTAGCAGTCTATCTTAACATATTTGTCTTTATAACTTTTGCTGTATTTGTTATAAAGACAGTCGTATTTTTAAACCTCTTCCATAAAGAAAACAGCGTTACTTCTCCAAGGAATGCCATTTTTAACCATGTGCGAGGAGTGACAAGTTTTCCTACCGGATGTTTGTTGTGTGCAATGTAATCTGGGGAGCACTTTTGTCGCTACTAAAGTTTTAATTGGTTTCCATTAACAAAATACACTGTCGCGACTATCGCCGAGATAAAAAATTTTTATCTCAGCGGTGCTCGTCGCTGCTATTGCTTCTGTCGCTACCAACGTTGAAGAGTCTGTTTCCATATATCGCTACCTTCGCTGAAACACGTTTTTCGACCAGAGTAGCAATGATAGCGACGTGAGCGATTATATATATATATATACATGCGTTCAAAAGCTGTCTAACTGTACCATTCAGTCTATTAGCACGTTTTTTTGGGCTCACATCTTTGCTATTCGTGTTAAGTGGGTGAGAGTCTGACTCACCCTTGGACGAGACACTAAATCATCGCAGGTTAGCTCCCAGCAGGCACCGGTGCTCATTTACCTACCCTGGAAGGATGGAAAGCTTAGGCGGAAAAGAATGTCACACAAATATTCGATCTCTGCAAAGTGCCAGGTTCGAACTGAGTTCCTTGTGTTTGGAAAGCAGAGATCCAACGAACTGCGCCAAACAAGTCCGCCTCAAAACCTAATGGTCCTTTTATTAAGACGGGCGTGGTTAACACAGTTTGTAAGATCTCTACTTTCCAACCACAAGGTCCCCAGTTCGATCCCGGCACTTTACCGAGATTAAAATATTTGTGTGACCTTCTTTTCAAAGACTGCTTTCATACGCTTAACCCTTTCCCGTCCAGGAGATTTTTCGAGTTTTTTGTATCAAAACAATCGATTAGCTTTCTCTAATCCATATTAGGCATTGCCATGGAAACATCCCA
>JAOTRI020099246.1:0-14402 GCA_028564885.2 Zoanthus sanctaehelenae
TGTTAAATTTTATTGTAAATTATACAACCCGCCTCGATTAGCTTAGCTATATGCGGGTTGTATAAGGTTGTAAATTTACAAATATGATCGCCTAAAAATTTTACTCCCTCCCAAGTTTAGGGTCCAGAAAATCGCAGCCCTCCCCTTGTTTTCGGCTCAAAAATATGTGACCCCCACTCTTCTACACACATACATGTACAAGATGAGATAACTTTTTTGCTTTTGAATAACACAAGAATAAGCAATGCTGTGAAAACGTAAAAAACTGACTTCACTAAACTTTATTGTTTGCATTTTTATACAAAGTCTTCCCTTCCATCTCCTGCAAGTTTTGCCAGATCTCGTAACTTGCAATAGCCTTGAAACACTTTCCACCTCTGTTGCTTCACTCTCGCTTTTGTCATCATTCTCTTCACTCTCTTCATTACAACTTCCGATTTTTGTAACAACAGTATCATCTTCATTTCCATCATAATCATCATCATCATCATCATCATTATTGTCCTCATAGTCATCATCATGATCATTATTGCAATGCTCTTGAACTAGTTATCTAGCATTATGTACCGTTACTATGTCAACCTTTTCTTGCTTCAGTGCTTTCTTTGAGTGCTTCAGGAAAATTGTCTCAAAATCTTGACTGCTCAGGTTCTTATTCTGTTTTAGTAGAGATTCATACAGCACTAGAGTTCTTTTTTTAATTTTCCTAGTTAGAATTCAATTAAAAGTCGTGCATTTAGCACTCTGAAGCCATTTTGTTTTCCTAAGTAGTTAATAATAGTTGTCATGGTAACTATCACTCTATACTATATGTACTATGAAGGGAGCACCGGTTTGACCAATCACAGTGTTTTTTCAGTCCATATTATAAAGGCAATTAAAATACAAAATGAAGCATATGCTTCTTGAAAAACTTAAATGGGGAGGTAGTAGCGGTTAAGAAATAGCATTATGAATTATTTCAAGCATTCAAATGCAAATTTTGAGCTTTGTTTTTTCTATAAAGCTTGTTATCTGTTTTTACAGCTTTATAAAGTTCAAAGTTTTTTTTTAAATAAATCAGACGCCCAAAAAATTTTGACCCTCCCAGGAAGCGGGCCTAAAGAAAGATAACCCTCTCCAGATGGAAGCCCAAAAAATTGTAGCCCTCCCCCCAAATTTACCGGCCATCCCCCCAGTAATGAATGACCGTTCCCTAATAGAATAAGCTGAATTGTCTAAATCATATCATATTTTTATATCATTTAACAATTTTTGAAGTTTTACAACCAAAAAAGTGAGTAATCAAGTCAATAACACTTTAGAAATTCCTATTTGCATTTTGAAAAGCAATATACCATTTCGAAACTTACCGTTTCGCAATTTCTTGTTTTGCAATTTAACGTTTCGCAATATCTCGTTTCGTAAATTACCGTTTCGCAATTTACCGTTTCGTTTCGCAAAGTACCGTTTCGTTTCGCAAAGTACCGTAAGCCTGCAAAAGTGAAATAACAACAATTGCAAGTCTTACATTTTCTCGGAACAAGCAAGTAATATAGGATTATCTAGATAGATCCTTTTTACGCCAACGTCACATTGATAAATATTCTGGCTTTCAAAAAAAAAAACCGGCACTCCGCACATCATCACATTTGTCACATCAATAATAGTAAAAACGCAAAGTTCCGACGAGATTGCCCAAAAACTGGCAAAGATATAAAAATATTAAGCTAAATATTTTTGTGTTACTCATTACGAATATTTTGACAGATTTAATTCAACGAAGAATGTTGTATGACTTTCTCAAATAATAAGTCTTCCTCCGTTTCCAGCCCGCGCTTTTTAACTTTAAGCTCTGGCTACCCATAGTAACAGTAAATACATAGCTTGTAATAAACTTTCTAAGAGACGCTTGAAGATGATACAAGATATCCCGAAACATGTCGATATTAAAAAAGATATTTCTTGTTTATTTTAAAGTATCTATATTTTTTGAAATGCTGCTCAAAATAGAAAACAAAATATGTAAAGCAAAAAACTGCAGGTGCTAAAATACAATTTATAATCAATGTCATGGTTCTTGTGTATCTGGTCTATATACAAGTATAGTCACACACGGCTTATTACAATACTTCCAAAGCAACGCCATTTGCACTTGATTTCCAACGGATGCTCATATTTCGAATTACAGCAGTTATGGTCTTCTGAATTAAAATAAAATCCCCAGGAGATCATCGAGAATTATCGATGCCCTGACAACTGACAGACAAAGTTTCGAGATTCTATGGGTTTCCTGTGGTATGTGATAACACAGCGACACAGCAGCTTCCGTCTATTGACGCAGTAACCACAAAAAGTAACGGTTATGTAATACACAAAAAATATTTGATAAGTTGCCAGTCTATTGCGCGAGATGCTTGGGTTTCATGCCCGGGTCATAAAATAATTAAGGGGAAGGTGCATGGTGCCTTTGCACTTACATCTTCATAGATAGGGACCTTAAACCGTAGACCCTCAGACATGTATGCGTGTTCATGTGTGTGCGTGTCTGTCATGTTTTGAAGTTCATTGTCTACCTTAGAGTAGTAAAGATGGTATTTCCAATTAGTAGGCCTTTAGCCAACAAGACTTGACAAAATATATATTCTACCTCACTGACACGTGAATGGAGATCCTTGAGAGAATGCGTCAAGCAGCTACCGGTCACATTTTGCGTTGTCGCTCACAGAAGCCGGTTCAGTGCGGGGGAAATTGAAATAATGAATCATTAAATAACCAAACTGCTTAAAAAAGGAGTTTTAGAAGAGACAAAGGATTGCCGGGGGGCAATTTGAGTCCAATGTATTCTCAGGCCGAAGCCTGATGGATCTTACCGCATGATTTTGAATCTTAAAAAATTGAAAAAGTTTGTTGATAACAATAAATTTAAAATGGACACGCTACGATCCATTCTAAAACTGGTTACTCCTAAATGTTATATGGCAACCATTGACTTTGAAGATGCCTATTACACAGTTCTGATAGCTGAAGAACATAAGAAATACTTGAGGTTTTATTGGATAGGAAAACTTTATCAATATACTTGTTTTCCGAACGGGCTCTCATCGGCACCCAGGCTATTCACAAAACTAATGAAACCTTGTTATGTCCGCGGCAAACTAAGACTATGTGGGCGTACAGTGTCAGCTAATATTGATGGCACTTACCTTCAGAGTGATGATTTTAATGTTGCAATGAACAGTATAAGTGAATACAAAAACATGTTTAGCAGTTTAGGGTTTTTAGTTCAACCAGAAAACTCTATGAGTAACCCCAGCCAGAAGGTTAAGGTGCTGGGATTTAATGTGGACTCAATTCAAATAACTATCTTTAACGCCGAAAAAGAAAGACAAGTTAAAACTGCTTCTTACTGAAACTATTAAATCTGAGAAGAGCACAATTAGAAATATTGCTAAAGTAAATGAGAAAATGGTTTCAAGTTTTCCAGGGGTGCAATATGGCCTACTTTATTATAGAAACTTGGGGCTAGCAAAAATCCAGGCACTCAAAATAGCCCATGGCAATTATGATTCAATGAGGAATGTCACTTATGATATGAAAAGTGACATTACATGGTGGTTAAACAATATTGAAGCAGCATTTGGATTGATTTTGCGTGACAATCCTGATATAATCCTTAATACTGAAGCTTCCTTACACTGGGCTGGGGAGCAGTATTTGAAGATTTAGCAGCACAAGGACAATTTTCGCCATCATAAATACAACAGAATGGAGCTAACATAAATGCACTAGAACTCTTAGCTATTCATTATGGTTTGCAATGTATTGCAACCAAACTGGAAAATAAGCAGGTGCTAATTGAATGTGATAACACTACAGCAATGTCCTATATAAATAACATGGGGTGTAACCACTCAACTCTGTAGTAAATTTACTAAGTCAATTTGGCTTTGGAGTATCAACAATAACACTTGGCTTACAGCAATCCACATTCCAGGAAAAAACAATATTGTAGCTGATTTTCAGTCCCGACATTATAATGAACGTACTGAATGGGCATTAGATTCTAAAGTGTTTAAAATGATAACTGATAGGTTTGATGAGCCAAAAATTGATATTTTTGCGACCTATTAAAACACAAAACTACCATGTTATTACTCATGGAAACCTGATTCAGGGGCAAATCACATTGATGTATTTACAATTAGCTGGCATGGTTCACTAATATATTGTTTTCCACCTTTTAGCCTTTTGGGACAGTGTTTGCAAAAAATTTCATTGGACACAGCAGATGCAATTGTAGTGATGCCAAAGTGGCTAACACAAAGCTATTACACAAAAGCTATGGACATGTTAGTTTGCCAACCGTTACTATTACCCAGAAAAAAAGATTTACTGAAACTACCCGGCAAACCGGACAAGATTCACCCTCTTCTGACCAAACTCAAATCAATGACATGCAAATTGTCAGGAGATCATTGAAAAGTTTCCAAATTTCTGGAAAATCAGCCGACATTATCATGGCCTCTTGGAGAAATGGGACCCAAAAGCAATACACCACTCACATCAAGAAATGGATTAATTACTGTAGTAAGAAACAAATAGGTTATTTTCGCCCACATATAGGGAACATTATTGATTTTTTAACTCAGCTCTTTGAAGATGAGCACCTAAACTACTGAATACTGCAAGAAGTGCTTTATCTAGTGTGATTGCTATAGATGGAACAGCAGTAGGCTGTCACCCATTGGTTACCCGTTTTATGAAAGGAGTGTACAATTTAAAATCCACAGCTGCAAGGTATAAAAGTATCTGGGATATAAGTGTAGTACACCCATTTCCCGCTTTGAGTCTTAAAAAATTATCTCATAAATTGGTAATGCTATTGGCTTTAACAACAGAACAAAGGTTGGAAACACTTCAAATGTTTGATATTGGGTTAATGACTATAGAGCCTAATTGTATAGTCTTCTGCTTTGACTCTCCTTTAAAACAATCAAATCCTAAAAACAGTATGAAGCCATTGACTATCAAGAAATATTCCCCAGATGAACGGTTGTGTGTTTATACAGTCCTAAAAGAATTTAGAAAAATTGGCTGAACGTTGGCTGAATACTGTTCTGGAAAACTCTGGTGTAAATTTGAACCAATTTAAAGCTCACAGCACATGCAAGATCAGCATCAACATCAGCAGCCAAGAAAGCCTCAGTTCCAATACAACAAATACTTGACAAAGCAGGCTGGTCCACAACCAGGACATTTGCTACATATTATGAAAAACCAATAGTTACTGTTGTATCGGATGTATACGCAGAAGCTATCTTAAGTTTGTAAATATATCAAAAAATGTTATTGTCCATAAAAGATGTTTACCAGTTTCTTGCTAGTTTGTGTGCCAACTTGGCTTTAAAATCTCATGTGATCTCCAGTCACGTGTCAGTGAGTTAGAATTTAAAAATTAAACGACACTGTTAGTGGAAATTTAATTAAAATTCTACCGATTAAGACACGTGACTAAGAGATTACATGCCCACCCCTCCACTCCCATCAGCTGTTATAACTCATAACTTAACAGTTACATGTAGTATAGTTGTCACACCAACTATACCTTTGAAGGGTGACCGGTAGCTCCGTGACGCATTCTTTCATGTAATCTCTCAGTCACGTGTCTTAATCGGTAGAATTACAATCAAATTTCAACTTAAAGGTAAGTGTCGTTTATTTTCTAAATTAAATTGACTTTGTATGGGCTATAAAGTGTTCGTAAAAGCAAGGAGGAGAGGTATCTTGTTGTATTATTGCTTGACAGTAAGTGATAGGCCTTTTGCGGCAAATGATCACATGGTATAACTAATGATATTCTGGATGGCAAAGAATGTGACAGGTTCTAAGAGAAAGTACAATCAACAAGAAAAGCGTCATTTTTCATTATTTTACATTTCCCAGTGGTGTTTGTCACATTTCTTTGCAATCCAGAATACCATTAGTTGTACCATGTGATCACTTGCTGCAAAAAGCCTATTGTGATGGTCTAAATGTCGACATTTTATGTACGCTTTTGGGGAGAAGGGGGGGAAAGGGGTTTTTAAAAATTTGTAAAAAGTCAAAAATTGTGAACGACTACTAAAAGAGGGGAGACAACTTTTGTTGTAAAACATTATAAATTATTATAAAACTTGACATTTCGTATGCAGCAACATACATCTTCAGAAGTGACGGTTGGATTACTACTTTACGGTATTTAAAAAAAAA
The DNA here is from genome assembly GCA_028564885.2 of Zoanthus sanctaehelenae. NCBI lineage: Eukaryota > Metazoa > Cnidaria > Anthozoa > Zoantharia > Zoanthidae > Zoanthus > Zoanthus sanctaehelenae. Next base: position 6,232 of record JAOTRI020099246.1, read on the forward strand.
AGAGATACTGGTGATAAGCTTAGAAAACGATAAACAAAATGAATATTAACGGAGATTAATTATAAGGTATATATCAATAAAGAAAAAGCTTCTCATTACGAACATTTTCATTGAGTGAGAGCTTTAAGTCTCTAATCATGGACTCATTGAGTTTGCATACCCGAAAAAGTATTCTGTTACAACTACGTATCAATTTTGTTGTAATGTATCCAGCCTTCTGAGTGTTGCAGTTTCTTAGACGATTTAGAAAAACCAATTATTTCGCAATTGTACAGATTCTCTGCCAACATCTGGAGATTAAATGAAGAACACTCGCAATGACGTAGGCACTGGTTCGCACAATGTGCCATGTGCACAGCATGGTTGGCGGTGATCACGTGACCCAGGAGGAAGACGTTGCGTTGAGGCAAAAATGTTCCCTCAGCCACTGGAGGTAAATATATATTAGTTAGCAGTTGGTTTATAGCACAGATTTTTCTGTAATGAAATAGTCTATCAATCTATCTCCATTAGAAATAAAAAAAAGGAGTATAAAATATTGCATTCCTAAAAATAAAATTTTTAGCAAATCATAATCTACAATTACTATGTGTCAATAGCATTCGTGTTACCCCTGTTACACTTGATCTGCAATGCCTTCAGCCAATCAAAATAAATCGAATATGTTTTTTTATATCAGAAACTTATTACTTTTATAGAAATAACAGCGTTTTTGCACGATTGTTAGCAGTGAGTTTGATGAAAGTCTTTAGAAGATTAAACTCAAGGTCATTGCTTTGAATCCCATTGAAATCTGAATGTTTTCTCATTTCTCATTCCATTTTAAAATTATTTCAAAAACTGCATAATCCGTTTCAAAAATTAATCTTTTTGTAAACTTGTGAATCAAGATAAGAAGCTAGAAACCGTACCGATGCTATCACACATTAAAGAACCTTTGGTGACTTTCACATCCCCGTTGATGTTTTCCCCAACGCGAGACTGGCACCAATTAAAAATGTTACCACCGTAAGACCAGCATCCTTTGTAGACTTTATTAACTGCGCTAGCACTTAGCGGATAGTCCCACATGTTCACCTCAGATATCGAACCCGAGAACGAATGTCCGAACCCAGAACATCTCAGGCTTTGTTTTTGTCCAAAAACCAAACATCCACCTCCTTCTGTAATGAATCCTGTACGTACATTAAAAAAGTAGATTATGTTATAGGCCATCTTAAAATATCCCGATTTATTATTAAATGTTGCCATAAATTCAGGGCGCTGTTGTTCGTTTCTCGTTTTCATGCGGGAGAACAAACTGAAAGTGATCGCTCGTTAAAAGTGAAGATTTGCCGCTGTTCGTGGCCTGCTATACAATATGCAGGAACGGTGGTTAAGGTGTTTTATTAACGCCTCAGTTTAAAGTATCACTTCAAAGTTTTGGTTCAACCTCTTCTGTTGTAATACACAGAGGCCAACTTCGAGACGCAAAATTGCTCCTAAAATCGTGTAAAATCGCTTGAAGTCATGCAGAGTATTATAAAGGTCTGAATGTTTTAAGAACATGTGTTGCCCAAATCGCTCAAATTTCAGAGTGTTTTAAGGACATTTTTGCCAAATCGGCGACTTTTGGGTCCCGCCATAGTAGACCTACACAACATGTACATTTAACCAAACTCTATGCATGTTGCCATAGCAGCCACATGCACCCTCCCTAATCTACTGCATCTTTTATAGGTTTAGGACCATGCTAATGATTAAAATCATTAAGTCCCTTAGTAGTATTAAAACTGACAGTTTACATGTAAACTAGATAGGGAGGGTTCTTGTGTAGACTTCATTGTTTAGTAACCTGTTTAAGTAACTTGATAAGCATTTATATGGTTCCTTGGAGGGAGAGAGGCGTACGTTACTACTTTTTGGGTACGAGTGTGCCCCCCTAATCTCAGACCTATGAATGTTTAAAGTTACAGTGGAGCCCCGTTAATACGACCACGTTCGGGCCATGGAAATTTGGTCGTATTAACGGGGTGGTCGTATTTACGGGGTTTTCAAATAAGGGAACGTGTGGGCTTTCGTCTTGTTCGGGCCACAAAAAAGTGGTCGTAATAAAGAGGTGGTCGTATTAACGGGGTGGTCGTATGGCGGGGTTCCACTGTAATACATGTACCGTATGTGGTACTTTTCTGTATACTTGTAATTTGTACTGTCTTTCTTGCCAGTTTGTCTCAAGAAAAATAACTGGAAACTGCAATCCAAAATAGAAATAGCTCTATAAAATAAAGATACTATCTAACTGATAATACTCCTTTAACTTCCAGCAACGATACACGATGTAAACTTTCAATATGCATGACGTTGTGATAATCAAAGTACAAATGGTGCCCTACCAAAGGTTTTAACACGGCAGCGTCCCTTTTTTAATTTCTTTCTTCAAAACACAGCAGGTTTAAAGCATGACATCTCCAAAATATACACGCCAACATATGAAAAAATAAATTGGGATTCAACTTCCCTTTAATATTGCTATTGTTTGTCAATTTAGGACGCGTATAACAGTCAATATAAATTTAGATAGGCCTTTGCACTATTATATATTGCTTAAACAAATATTCAACAAGAAATATCAAACCCCACAATGGTTAAGTCGATTGAAAACATTTGCTATTTTATGGATTTTTTAAATGAATAACCACTGAACAACATTTCCGCCGAAACTTCAAAGGCATAGATAAAAGAAAAAAGCCAATATTCAACGTAGGATTACATATTTGAGGTTTTATATCACAATATTTCTGCTAGTCATACAAGCATTCATTTTTAAAATAAGAACCAATAAATTTTTCCGAGGCTCGTTCGGTCGTTGCTTCTCAATTTTTTGGTCGGATTTCAGCCTCAAATTGATCTAAAGAAGAATTATAAGAGAAAGAACCAAGGCATTACAAACGATGCTCTTCACATTTTACAATCTCACTACATTCTACAAATACGAATCTTCACGACACATTTTGTGTTTTAAATTCTGTTCTTATATCGAAGAAGAAATATAAGAGAAACAACCAAGGCATTACAAACGATGCTTTTCACATTTTACAACTCACTTCAAATGCGAACCTTCACGAGACATCTTGTGTTTTATATCTTGTTGCTAAATTAAATTTACTAGATAAAATACTTTCAAAAACATTTGGAGTCTCAGCCTGAAATTTTATTTTAAAATTGTTCTTAAATATTGGCCAATTTAATTTGAGCTTTGATCGATATTCTTATAAAGTTGTTCTCAGTCAACTTTAAAAAAAGCATGTACTATATATCTGATGAAGAAAAATTGTTCTAATAAAACTTGTAATTGTACGTTGTATTGGCTATTCTATATTTAACAAGTAAAGAATTATCTCAAACGTCTTAGTTTTTATGATTAGTTTTCAAAAGAGTTGTGACCTTATAGCATAGTGATTACCGATTCATTTTATAAAGGCAAATTTGATGCTGTTGCAAGCTTCATTACACGCGGTTGGGGTTAAAGCGCCGTCTACACGAGCAATTTTTATGTGACAAATTTTTATTTGACAATTTTTATTTGCTGAGATAGCCCCGTCTACACGAGCAATTTTTATGTGACAAGTTTTGTTTATTTGCCATTGTATTGTATTGTGACAATTGTACGCCCCGTCTACACGAGCAATTTTATTTGAAAACAAAAGATTGGAGACAGGGATCTATGAATGACATCAAAAAAATTGCCAATTTTATGTGTTCTCTCGTCTACACGGACAATTTTTCGTATGTGACAATTTTGTATTTGCCACATAAAAACTAACACGCCAGTTTTTCAGCAAATATATATTTGTTACATAAAAATTGGTCAATTTTGTTCATCTACACGATCAAATAAAAATTGTCACTTAAAAATTGTCACATAAAAATTGCTCGTGTAAGCGCAAGAATGCCTTCGCGGTTATCAAGTAAAATGACGATTTCATCCCTCTTTTAGATAAACATTATTTTTTAACTTTATTCAACCCATTGAAACTAGACTTCCCCATATTTAGAGTGTTTCTCTCCTGACCACGGGCAATGCAGCAACCTTTAGTTTTTAGAATTTTTTCCTTATCAAACTTTCACTTTGTGTTAACACTGATCATTGCCTACGTGTGCGCGAGATAGTAATAAATATCTCAAATATCAAGAATACGTGATATTCCCAATAAATGATCAAAATGTTCACGCGGACATTTACAAATTACAAAGTTTAGTGCGACATCTTGTTGCGAGATAATATGATCTGTGGTAGTAATAAGGGCAGCGTATAGAAGTTTCCTTTCAAAAAGTTGAACGATCTTCTACTTTCAGCAACAAACTTTTTCTAGTTTAGGTATTATTGGACTTGTGTCCGAAAGCCCGCCAAATTAAATAACTTGAGTCTATACAATAGAAAAATTCACTGTCAGGCGATTGAATTCCACGTTAAATTGCACAATGAATAAACATAATGAATAAACTACGTATGTTCAATTCCAACTCGTTGTCCGTGAGGCTGACAGATCTAACCGTGTGAGTATGAGTGGTTTCCTCAAATTTTCTAAAAATTCAAATTTCAGTTCAAAATTTGGCAGACGTTCTTTCAATAAATTTGTTCATATCAAAGGTGATATTTTCGTAACAGGAGTTGCATTTTGTTTTCACGATAGCAACAATTTTTGCTTGTGAATCACGTCAGCAATATCGCTTCATGCACAAGTACGATTCCACGCTAAATACCCTCTCTTCGACAGCCAATCAGAGCGCGACGTCACCGTTAGCTAAGCGTATCTCTGATAAAGAAAAACTTATAAAATGGAATCATTGATTTTAAGGTGTCATTTAAGGTGTCATTTAAGGTGTCATTTTTTTCAATAGCTCGAAAACTTTGCATTTTGGCTATTTGCAAGCAATCGCAAAAAGCAAAAGGTGTATGGTTGTCATTCAACCGTATGGATGGTGTGTTTTCTATCGAGGTCACCGGATTGATTTTGACCAATTGTACGCGCGGATTTTTTTCCAGTAAGCGAAAAAGCAACAAGGAGTTTTTTTAACAGTTTCAATATAAAGTCTACGCGAGCATTATGGTTTTTTCAGTTTCAAAATACATTGATTTACTACCAAAACAGTTTTACTTCCAGGAGCAACAATAATCTTTCAGTGAAAAACGTTTAGTCTAGTGTATAGTAGTGATATGGTTTGCTATATAAAGGCAGGGAATTAGGTTATTTCAACTATGCGCTTAAGCAAAGATTGAACATGATGTCAAGATATTTGTGCCAGTGTAAAAGAGTAATATTCTTGAAACTTGAGCATACCAGGTCCTAATTATCGATTGATAAATGTCAAAAATTCTTCATCCGAAACTCTACAAAGGCAACAGTTCTTGTTCAGCAGCCATCAGTTGAATGTTCTCCCCCCTTTTCCTATTGCGCATGCCCATGCTCGCTCACAAATTCCTAAAACAAAACTTGTAAAGTACACCCTGGCAAATGACCTTCGGTTGACATTCTTATCTCAAAAAAGTATTTTTAAAACCGAAAAAGTGTTTTTCAAAAAGGGCGAATAATCATAAAGCTATTGATGTGCATATCTTGTTTGCCAAATAAACCTTCCAACAAACAAACTTTGACGTCTCTTCGTTGTTTTTTAAACAGAATATTAAAGCAGACTTCGAACACTGACACTATCAAAATAATAAGGTTGTCATCATTCAAGATTACAGCATTGTTGATTCCTGTGCATTCATCCCACTCGAAACAAACCAAATTACAAATATTATGTAGAAATCTGATCCGATCAAATCTATTTACTTAACCTCTCAAGTTCTTTGGTTGTCAACTCCATTACTAAAACATTTATAAAACATTCGTTTAAATTCAACTGGCCTTCAGTTGTTCAGGGTAGTCTGGCAGTTTTCCTCGCATTTAATGAAAGTTAGTATTCAACTATTTTTGCCAAAGCATTTACTGACCGGCAAGAGGTTGCATTTCGGTACTGAGGTACGTCATGTAGACTGAATCACTACTTGATAATGATAGCATTTTAGAAACATCTTATAACTCACTTCTACAAAGATTATACATCTAGCTTTTTCTTCGTGTTTGTACAAATAGTTTTCACGAACCTCAAAAATGCTAAATGTAATTACGTGATTTAACAAAGCGGTATTTATTTAAATGATTGCATTAGACATCTTTATCATTCCGAAGATTTTATTTTTAGCTTGAAAAACGACTAATAAAACCAGTGATGAGATGAGCGATTCGAAATGAAGATCAAAAGATATGATTGCCAATTATTCTCGCAAAATAATCACCCTTAATAACTTAATCCACCTCCATTGAAGATCTTCAACTTTGAACTGGTTAATCACGTCAAATTAGGCACTCTAAGTCTAATGGCAAATCGTTTGTGCCCATTGATGAATCTTATAAAACCGATAAGAGTTTTTGATACTTCGTAATTTTTCAAGACTCAAAGAAGCAAAAAAATCAACAAATCCGATGATATTGTTTTTTGTTTCTGCTCCATAAAATGTTTGCTTCTGTTATATACAAATTGTTTTATCAAGAAACTTTGCAATTTTGTTCAAGCTCGATGTCCTTTTTTCATTACTTTGACTTTTGAGGCTTAAAATGTTGGGTCTTAATTAATGATAAATATTTTTACTAGCCGAAAATCAAATATATTGCCCCTACATATAACTGCTGTTCTTGTGTGTTCTGTTTTTTTTTCTTGGGTAGCATTCTAAACTAATAGATTATATTTTCTAGCATACAAAAATCACTATGCCTTGCAATTCTAATATATTCATGTAACTACCAACTGCAAAATTTTGAAGGAGATTCGACAGTATGTATATAAACATTACATTAGTTTTCAAATGAGTATTCCGGCTACTTTGTCGGACTAAATTAAATTAACACTTGCTCTGTCTATGAAAACGAATGTCTTTGTTCATAACTGGCCTTGAAAAATATTAAAAGAATTTGAATTTGATTACTACAAATCAAAAATTTGATATTTCTACTACAACTCTTGATATATTAGCAGATCTATAAAACTCATAATAAACACCCCCATTTCTTGCACAATAGACCATTTTACAATTCCTGAATGGTAACCAAGCTTCTATATGAGAGTGAGGCTTAGGGTGACCTGACACAGTAAGAGAATTGGAAATAATTATCATAAGAGAAAATTTCCACTTCTCTAACTGTGTCAGGTCATCCTAAGCCTCAGTTTTATGTAGAAGCTTGGTTACTTTTTAGGAACTGTAAAACGATCTATTGTCAGATTGCAGTAATGCATGACGAGCAAACCCGAATAATGTTGCACTGAATATTAAATTGCTAAGATGATTCATTTAAGCATCAGCCATATAAAGTTATTTTATTTTTTGAAAAAGTTTATATATCAAATCAAAATTCTTTTCAGACTTACTAACGTAATATAAAGTTCCTTGACAAAAATTCTCTAGTTTTATTACACTTTTGATAAATTTTGCACAACTACACTATATTATATATTTGATATACCAAAGATAATATTATTACTATTTTGTTCTTGTTGCAGCTATCACTGTATTATTATATGTTTCAGCATAAACTATTTTGTAGAGAAAGGTCAGTTTTGGTAACTCTGATTAGGATAGTGAAAATAGTTGATAGACTTAACTATGTACTATGGTGACCAGTTTTGATAGACTCAACTATGTACTATCGTGACCAGTTTTGATAGACTCAACTATGTACTATCGTGACCAGTTTTGATAGACTTAACTATGTACTATGCTGACCAGTTTTGATAGACTCAACTATGTACTATGCTGACCAGTTTTGATAGACTCAACTATGTACTATGGTGACCAGTTTTGATAGACTTAACTATGTACTATGCTGACCAGTTTTGATATACTCAACTATGTACTATGGTGACCAGTTTTGATAGACTCAACTATGTACTATGCTGACCAGTTATAACAGACTCAACTATGTACTATGCTGACCAGTTATAACAGACTCAACTATGTACTATGCTGACCAGTTATAACAGACTCAACTATGTACTATGCTGACCAGTTATAACAGACTCAACTATGTACTATGCTGACCAGTTATAACAGACTCAACTATGTACTATGCTGACCAGTTATAACAGACTCA
>JAOTRI020099257.1:0-14400 GCA_028564885.2 Zoanthus sanctaehelenae
AGGATCCTGTTGGTTGCGCCATTAACCGTTGGCAAAGCACTTGGACTATATTCTATTTATATATATATATATAAATGGGTACTCGGTCGCGCAGCCAACAGTCTTGGTTTTAAACAGGGGGCACGGCAAGAACAAGCTGAAGGCTGTACAATTGGAAAGGAGAGGCAATATGCAAGTGCCAACAGCGAGGTGTGACACCGCAGCGATCACTTTCCCTTGGGTAGGAAAGGCGATGTTTTGCACTTCACTAACCCTTATCAGGCAGGACGTGCGGCCCAGACACTGAAGGTCCCCCAATTTTTATTCTAAGGCACAAGGAAATAACCATAAACTGTGTAAATGCTGTCGCAGAGGGACTGCTGACTTAATTTTTACCAATAATCAGCTGGTTGCTTCAGGAATGAGTGCCCTTATTAATGGCTACCAGTTTCAGATCAACCGCTGCTGGCTCGATATATATCCTCCCTTTCAAATGCACCCCTCAACGGAATATGTAGGCACCCTGTGAAGCTACTCGAAGCATTGCATGGAATTAGCCGAAGGCTGCATAAATCATTTCAATGTGCTCTCATTGTATTGGAAATGGTACGCGTTATTCCTGATTTTAAACGGCCGTGTTGTGTGACCAGCTGCAGCTAAGGTGACTGCCAAATACGGCCCTGATTATATGCAGAGATACCCCCTTAAACTGAAGCCATTTATCAGGAAAAGGGTTGTGCATTTCAAGTGCATTTCAATAGGGAAGAAATCAATTCAATACCGCCAAAAGTGATAATAGATAATGCACTGGCTATGTTTTTTTTTCAGGTGACAGGTCTCCCAAGCTTGGATATATCAGCGAAATGGACAATGTAGTTGTTGGTAGTTTTGGTCAGGAAGAAATTCTAGAGCTTACAACCTTGGGTTCTGGTAAACGAAAACTTAAAAACTCGTGGTCTCTTTGCATCCAAGGTTACATTTTATATCATCACAACAGGTTGTGCACATCCATAACGGTCTGCTGGTACTTGCTCTGCAAGTATTGAAAACAAGCCATTACATTTATAGGCAGTGGAGGCTAACCACTAAGCCTTGTAAATAGCAGTGGAAACAAAGAATCAGGTTCTACAAGTAAGGAAAGCAAGCCATTAAGTTCTGCAAGTAGGGAAAGCAAGCCATTCAGTGGGCAGGAAGTGGAAAGAAGCTCCATTTGTTGTAAGGTTTGAATACTGACAATGGGCCAACGCTGACACTTGACAATATAGACTGTAATGAAAGCACATCCCTACAGTATGAGGAAGTAGAAGAGTCCTCATTCTCCGAAGTAGTGATGAGAACTTTGTCGCGTAGCATTCGTCAGTGCTATGAGTTTCAGTCACTTGCTGAGCCAGAAAGAGGACTACTGTCCTCTTGACCATGGTCCTTATAGTGTTTGTCAGGTACTCAAAGGTGATAAACCGTTCACGGAAACTGTGTTTGAACCAAGTCGTGCTGACCCAGATGTTGAAGAAGTCAATACACTTTTTGAAAATCGAGTGAGCGGCTGAAGACTGGTGAACTGATATTGCATGTTCCTTCGGAGTTATAAGGATTGGATGAAAATCGACTTATTGTCGCTATTATTTCCTCTTGCCATGGTGACTCAAATGTACGATATATTTGGTATAAAAATGGACAAAAGTTTAAGCAAGGCAAGTCCATGTGCAGTATTCCTATAGATGAGGCTGGTAATTATGCTGTAGAGGTTCAGCATGAAGATATCAGTGATCTATCAGATACCTTCGAAGTAACTCCAATCAACATTTTGCCCTCTACCTCTGGAGATAAACCACTACCCCCCACAGCACTTCCAAATGTTGACAATAGTGAAGTAATCCTTGGAAGCGAACTAGGCAGGGGCTCATTCGCCACTGTCTACAGAGGCACCTAGGCAGGGACAGAAGTGGCAATCAAGGTAATTTAACGTGTTACAGCTTCTTTTGCAAATGAAGTATTGGTTCATAGTTTGGTAAGGCACCCAAATATAGTTCAAATCATAGGGGTGCCTTTCCTAAAAAACTCGTTCTACATAATATCTGAGTTAGTTGATGGAAGGAAATAGGATGAGATTCTGTTTGGAGAAGATTAAACTTTTGCATTGCACGGCTCTGAGAAATGGTTTCTTCTCAAACAAATATGCAAGGCGGTTAAACCGCAGGTAATCCACAGGGACATTAAACCCGCGAACATTTTGGTAACATGATTAATATAGGAGTTGGGGGTTCCAGTGCAGTTTTACAAAACTTCGCTAAAACCATCCCAACTCTATACTACTTTCCATATGATGGAAAACTACATGTTTTTAATTTGATGATTGGGTTAACTCACGATGCAAAGTTAAACAAATACGAGCGCGTCAGCTTAGAAATTTTTACAAGCTTTTTTTTTCCATACAAGAAGGTTTTGAGATGTAAGTTACCATTTTTATGGTTTGTAAAGAATGGTGACATTGTTGTAAAGTATTTTGAAAGTCATAGAGAGGTAGCACTGTCATGGACACATGAAATTGACAGTGAATGTGTAACTTGCAAGATATAGGCCGACACAGCTGTGTCATGACGTCACGACAGAGCTGTGTCGTTACGTCACAACTTTTTAGATTTAGCTTACTAGTTTCGATTGAATATATTTGTAAGATATAGACCGACACAACTGTGGCGTTACGTCATGTAAAAGATAAACTTTACTAACTGTATATACAAATGAATTGTGAATACGAGGATCTACAGTGAGTTTAGAGAAGCTGGAATGTCTATTTGTCTTCATTGTGAGGAAAATTTAATAGATGTCAATCCTGAGGTTGTTAACAATCAAAATATGAACGTATGTATAAATTGTCATCAAGTGTATGGTTATGATACTGTAAAAGAGTCCATAAATTTTTTTGAAAATAAGCATAAATTTGTTAGGAAATCGATATACCATCGAAAGTATCATTTGATTAATGTATTAACAAAGTTTGAAGTTACATATAAAGAAAAAGTTGAGATTCTTGTTAGTTTTAATAAATTGCAAAATGCTATCAAAAAAATTCAGTCTAAGAAGAGATATCCAATAATTGATTATTTGTTTTATAAGTTATTTGAATTGAAATTTCATGAATATAATAACATAAAATTTAAGACTAATATGGATAAATGTATACGAACCATAGGTAAGAAAACTTTTCAACGATATGAGTTACTATGGAAGAATGTTTGTAAAGAGAATGATTGGTGTTACATAAAGACTAATAATTTTGAAAAACAGGATAGAGAATAATCAAGAATCTGTGTTGTATGTTTTCTCATAAATTTTTTTGAATCTATCTACGGGTTCGCAAAGATCTATAACTTGATTGTCCAAGAGTTGCAATTCTAGGATGAGATCGTCAAGATCGTAAGGATTACCCCTCAGATAACTTTAATCTGTACAAGGACCTTTTCATAACTCGTGTAAGCAAAACGCATCATAGCAATTTTAGCACTATACCCTTTTCATTTCAAAAAAGATTGAAGAGCCAAGCCAGCTCCTGTAAGAGTGCCTATCACAATTGGGTTAAGAGTACATCCTCCCACAACAGCACCACAACTAGTGAGAACAACTGATGTGACATTCAAGCTTATATTCATTTTTTTCAGTCTCTTGTACATCATTCGTTGACAGTAACATTTTTTCTGGTATGTACGATAAAGATTTTTTAGTGTTAATAATTGATAATTTTCTAATTTTTTACTGATGTGATTGAAATCACATATTTGTCTTTTTTTAGTATTCTTATATATGAAAATGATGGATAAATTTAATCTAGGGTGATAGGATCATGTATTACTTTATATCTTTCACCAAGGATTTTATGATGCAGTTTTATCGTTTGTTCAGATAATGTATGCTAAGAAATGGAATATTTCTTTTAAACGGCGCTCTTTTACTTCGAGATAAAGCACCGATGTTTGCTGTTACTTGGTGGTACTGTTACTTTTCAAATTTAATATCTTTTTGCCATTACAATACATATAACTTTTGTTAATTTCAGATGGTGGATTCCAGGGAACTGATAATACCTTATAATTGTGTAATTCACCAACATTAGCTCTACTTGTACTATTAAAAATTAAATAATATTTGTTATTGATTCTGTCATGTTTACTGCTTAAAGTTGGTTGATTTGCAGTTGTTTGTTCAGCATTGTTTTCATAAAGTGTTTGATCAAATAATTTAAAAACCTTTCTTGAAGAATCCATAATTACTTCTGAAATAATTTCTCTTTCGATTTTATACAATGTTGCTTGTTGACAAACTGTTCATAATGTACATCAGGTAATATATTATATAAATTGGTTTGTAACAATGGTGCAAATTGTTGTTCAACAACTTTTTTAATATCGTCGTTTATCTCTTTTGGCGACTCTCTATCAATAATACATGCTGATAAGCGACCTTTAGTTTCTAATGTTTGAATGAAAGCAAAAAAATAAAGCTATTTCCTTGCCGAACACATTATAAAATTTTAAATTTAAAACATTCTTAATATTTGAATCATTTATTCTACAATTAATTTCAGTGACACACACGTTCTCTCTACTGGTTTTCTTATAAAAATCAAAGATGAATGATATAGTTTTACTTGTTATATCAAAGATTGTACCAGTCACATCATAATCACAAATGGCTTCCAAACGGAGCAAGTAATAATTTTTTCTTTGTTTTGGAATTGTAAAATCAAATGAACCTGGTGATTTATTAAGTGTGAACACTACATGTGTTTTTTTATAATGAACAAACTTGGTATAATCTCTGTATTGACCATTTAAAAAAACTACAATGCTTTTAGCATTTGAAAAATTTCCACCATTTATATTGTTAAGAATATTTATAGAATGAACACTCTGAACTATGTCATTTCGATATAATTCTGTTTTAGTTTGATCAACTTTACCGTCGACATAAATTTTCATTGTTGTATCCTTATTATTGGACATGTAATAATATATTTAAGTATCTTGCATCTACATATTCTTTTGAAGTTGCTGAAGAAAGACTAGGAGGAATCGACGGGAGGCCATCTATGCGCATTCCTTAAACAAATAATCCTCCAGCGGCTTTTTATTGATCTTGCTAAACTAACACCAGGAATTTTTTCAAGAAACTTTTTATTAATGGCATCATTATTATCTGTAGTCTTCTTTGGTTTATCTACATATAGAAACAAACATGGTTTAGCTGTTGCTTTTTTGTATTGTTCTTTGGTAACACCAAGTTCACGAGTGACTAAACCTCTTTCGTTATTACTAGGAAATTCAAATATGCAAAATTGGCTACAGTTCAATCGTATCTCATTTGGTGTTTTGAAAAATGATTGACAAAGATAAACCACAGAACAATTCTAATGTCTACCCCTGATGAAGTAATCTATTAAATCGAATATGATGACTTTCTGAAGATCATTATCTAGTTTTGTGACAGGAATAATTTCATCGTTACTATATTCTAAAACATCATAACCAACATCCTTGCTGATGTTATTAAACCTTGTAATTAGATCTCGATATTTTCCTTGTTCTAGATTTTTTGCATAGAGGTACAACTTATCAAAATAAATGAGTGGTTCTAACAAAATGTGCACGAGAGTGTTTGTTTTGCCGCCACCAGAAGGTAAAGATGTTAACATTCGAAAGTTCTGTTTAGAGCAATTACTTCTGGATTAGAAGATCTTATTTTATATGAAAAGGCCCCAGAATTAAAAGACATTGAAATAAAACTACCAATTGATTATAAACCTTCAATGACAACTGAAAAAAATAGAATAACGTCAAACTTGGATAAAGGGTTTAATATTGATGATATGAGGTTATAAAGGCAGTTTATCAAAAAACAAAAAACAGAAAGATGATAACAAAGATAAAATTTTTCATTTGGATAAAAAAATAAATACTTTACAAAGAAATTTCCTAAAATACTAAGCAATCTTGTTCCAATTTTGTTCAAACTTGGCTGGTGATTGGATAAAATTTATTAATGAACCATGGGAAATTTCAGTTGATTTGCATTTAACGCTTTAGAACAATTTTTTTTACGTCATCGATTATGGGTGATCGATATTGACAGGGTCAGTCTGGAAAGAAAAAAAAAGAAAGGAAATTCTTTTGCAATCTGAGATACCTCTTGGTCCAGTTCTTGATCACTAATATCAGTGAATGTCAGTTTGCTTAGACCAAATAATCTCATTCGACGATCAATTGTACTTTCTGACACCATTAACATAGATGCAATATCTTTTATTGCGAACCTTTCTTGGTTATGACCTTCTAATATAAACTTGGGTATGACAAATTCCGGAGAGTGGCACCTTGAACCGGTATTGCTTCTTGAAGGAGCAAAGGAGCCATACTTCGAAGATTCCATTCTCAGATTCATAATATCTTTCCTGTCCAAAATTCCAAGAGAACTCATTTCAGATGCAGATAACAGACCGAACACGTTTGGAGTAATTTGTTCAGATTCAAATTAATCGACGAGATGTCCTAAACCCTGTTTTTTTTTTCAGAATTGAGGCCATAATTTTTGTCATGTCTTCCATGTTGCGATACCAAAGAATAAGAATGCAGTTTTGAAAACTGCTGGCAGACATTTAGGCTTATAATGGCACGATCCGCTGGTCTTATGAGCCTGCAAACCCTCACCTAATGACATATGCACCACCTAAGGGATTATGCACCACCTAATAGTACCTGTGCACCACATAATGACATAAGCACCACCTAATGGCATGTGCACCACCTAATAGTATATGCACCACCTAATAGTACGTGTGCACCACCTAATGGCATATGCACCACTTTATTAGTATATGCACTACCTAAAGGTACTTTCACCACCTAAAGACATTATATTTGCCACCTAAGAACACATTTACCTCCCTATAATAAACCACCAAGAGACATAAAACCATCGCCGTCCCCTCGAAAAGCACCCCATATAATGACTAGTTCACCTAATAGTAAAACAAAACACTGTGTATATAAAAAGTACGCTGCATATAATGGTCAATGTACCTAATATACGGACAAACGCACATCATATGATGGTCGATGCACCGCATACAATGGTCAGTGTATGGCAGATAATGATAAATGCACCACATGTAATGATCAATGCATATAATGACTAAACTACCTAATATCGCTTTATTTTTATACATATGACAGTGGATGCGTTCCATAGGAGAGGGTGGGTGGCGTAAGAACATGTTCGTTTGGGCTTACCCAAACTTTTCCGGATTAAAAACAAAATTATTGATTTCTTTCCTGATTGTTAAGGTGCTAAATCATAGTGAGAGTCTCGCGGATTTGGTTTCCATTCAAAAATCTTATAATAATTTGTTTTTATCGTAGAATATTTTATTCACACATTTGCAAGACTTGTTATATAAACGGAGCAATTATCGAATATCCCAAAACCGAAAACCAAAAATTGAGTTTGTGTTACGAGTCAAATCTTTAACTTTGATTCCATATATTAGGGGTTTTCCTAAGATTGTGGCTACTCGTCAACCAAAGCTATGCTTCCAATTTTAAACTTTCATTCCATATTTTATAGGTTTTCCTAAAATATTGGCTACGCGTCAAATCTTTAACTTGGATTCCTTATTTTATAGGTTTTCCTAAGGGAGTGAGTAGGCCCAAAGCGTGCTACGCTCAAAATATTTAATTTTTCATTGTTTATTGTGTACTCTAAAAGAGTTGCAAAGCTTCAAATTTAAAAGTTGTCCAAAAAGTCTGCTAGTAATTTGCAAAAAAACTATTTTTATTAAAACACATAGTGTTGTACATGTTGAGTTTCTTCGTGTGAAACTTAAAATCTAGAATATTTAGAAATATAAACTTTTCTCTGAAGTTAGGCAGTAAAGAGTTTGAACTGTGTGACGTTATATTATCACTTACTAAGAAAGTCTTGTGCGACATGGCCATTATTTATTAGTCTGGCCTTGATGGCTGGACCAATGGAAGAATGTAGCGGAAGACTAAACTTGGATTGGTATACTTTGCGTTTGCATAGGAGAAGAGGTACGTCCCAATTTATTGTACCATATCAAACTCAATGTTAACAAAAGGTCGTATTTCACAACATGACCACACACACCAATGATGGCTGAGTAAATATAACTGAGAGTTCTCCTTTCCTTGATGTTACGCTTTCTAAAGTTCAATTATGTTAAATATGTTAATAATAATGTATCAGCCCAAACTTTAGCAACTTTTTGTATTGAAGAACAAAGTTTTGATCGCAGCATTTTGGCTTTGTTTTTAGTTGGTTCAGCCGATTTTACAAGGCGTTTTTACAGTTCCGCCATGGTGGCTGAGGAAATGGGCCTATAACATTTCTGCTCAAGCGTAAATTTGAAATGTAGCGCCAAATTTCAACATTTGGCGGATTTTGGTGGGTATTACATATGCATCAATGAAAGTTTAAGAACGGTAAAACGGCTATAAGTTACATATTGGTTGTTATGCTTATACTCGCCACTTCGGTGTAAGGTGAAGCGAAAAGAGACGAATCGTTTACAAAAGAGAGTAAATCTGGAAGTGAAATCCCATTGTTTAAAGGGAAATAAACAAGTACGAAAATTAAAAAATTTATTAAGTTAATAACCGGATTTTTCCTCCCTTTGTTATTTATAATATTCTGAAAAATATTCATTTTTACGAAAATACGTATTATTAGTTCATAATAACATTGTACCACAGCTATCTGCTCTTCACGGTTTCCCGAAAATGGGGAATCGTCCAAGTCAGCTTTAGCTGCCATAGCCAACAAAGTTTTCGGAGATTCCGGTATTTTTGGCATTGTAGTCAACAGTCGGATTCTAGAGGTCTTTAGGATAAAAATAACGGCACTTCAGAAATCATATAAGACCGCTATGCGGCATGGGGGCAAAAACTTAAAGAAGATTTTAGAAAACTAGATCTTTGAAAAACCCTACAAATTCAAATAGTATTACGACGAGGTGGATGTTGTTAATTTAAAGAATGAAAACTATAAACTACGCGGGGAGAAACAAGTTGAAGAAAAAGCAAAGAGATTACGTGTTGAAGAAAAGCTTGTCAATTCTGTCTACAAAATTGAAAAAAGCGCAAGTTATTACAAAAAAGGAATTCAAATGCTTGGCCAGAAAAAAAAGGGTAAAAAGAAAGGAAGGGATTCAGCGAAGAATGCCAGCTTTGACCAATATACAAGAAAACAGCAAGCAAGACTAAAACGCGACATGAGAGACTGTTGAACAATGGGATTTTTAGGGTTATACAATTTTATTGCCACTAAAGTGAAGTATTCAACAACGACACTGGGAATACGAAAGTCACGATTACGGAAAGTGAACCAAGAAAAACGACAGACGATGATTTAGATGAACTTCACATTTGGCTTTATTTGAAAGACAAATTTAATATATCAACTGCAGCCTGGCATGAGATTGCAATGAAACCTGACAAGGTTCCCAATACGTATTGTCACAAAATGAATTAAAGAGCTAAATAAAAAGAAACAGGAGTATAGTTGGGCTTTGAAGGCAGTTTCAAGGAAAAAATTAAAAGGCTCAGAAAAAAAGGTGAGCTGAAAGAAGGCGAAATCGTGAAAATAAAACTCAGTGGAGATGTTACAAACATTGGTAAAAGACTAAAGCTCGTATACTATTTTTAATGAAAAAGAAATTGCAATTGATGAAAAGGAAAATTATGTTGTAGCAATACTCAAACCCACAGAAGAGTATGATAATGTCAGAGATAGTCTGGTAGATCTTAAAAATGAGATGAAAAATTTAAAGGAAGTAGTGTTGACGGGCTTAGTTATAGCATAGAATGTTTTTTGGAGGTAACTGGAAGCTTTTGGCATTGGTATGTCGTATAGGCAAAGCAAATCAAGACTTTGCTTGTATATATGGTGCATAAGTGCCCCAGAGTACAGCGGTGGGACACAAGTAAACAGTGGTCCTTGAACGATCGAAAGTTTAGGGCTAGATCTCCTACAGCTAGTAAAAAGCTGGATAATTGTAGAGCACAACCTACATATCTTCAATTTTATTCCCATATATCACGTACTCATTGATACATTACATCGATTTTTGCGAATCTCAGACAATTTAATTGATTTACTAATCAGAGAAGTCAGTAGATATGATGAAATAGAAAAAAAGGATTACTTCACAGAAGGTTTTCTTAATAGAGAAAAATATAAACATATGGCAGGTTATGAAGCCTTTGTAAAAAGCATAGGGATATCTTGCAATTTTGGAATTAATATGGATACAAACAAATTGGAGTATAGAAACCTATCTAGACCTGAGAAACTAAAACTTTTAAATGCCATCATTATTCCTAGTCTTCTTACAAGAACACTAAGGATTTGCAGGAGTTATGGAACTGTTTCGTGAAGATTATAGTAGATTTAGAGCAATTTTTTTAACTGAGGAAAGCATTGAAGCTTTTAAATTGAAGATTGTCAACTGGTTTTCCAATTTTTAAAGATATATCAGAGTAAGGATGTAACTCTATATATGCATGCACTCTATTCCTATGCACTCTATTCTATTCTATGTTCCAAAGTTCCTATTATTTTATCAAAACATTGCTTAATATACTCAACAGCATGTGGAAAAATACAATGATATTGCCTCTAAAGATTACTTTAGATCCACTAAGCACAAAGGAATTACTGCCCTTGAGCAGCTATTTTTAAAGAAAAACAGAGTACATTTTTTATAAGCTGTGGGGTGTGAAAGGATTAGAAAATAGTACAAATGTGGAAATTGCTCAATTGTTGGCCACACCATAAAGACAAGCCCATAAAAAGTAAACTTTGTCATTTCTAACACTGCTGTGCAAATCTTGTGAAGGATGGTGGTAAGTGGAAACCAAGGTATACTTAATACATATGCACAGTTTGACAGCACAGTGATTTTAGGAAAATATTCACTACTGTACAAATGGTTTAAAGAGATATCTGAACAAACAAATATATTGTTGGTGAAAAAATAGCAAAACAGTTAATAGTCATTAGCAGAATACCTAAATTGTGTGCAAATCTATAATTGATTTCAGCTCCATTAAATCCTCAATTATAGTTCACAAACTTTGTATATGTTTCTTAACGCAATGTCTTTAATATTTTTATGATGGATATTTTATTGTTATGTGTTTTCATGTACATTTATATACATAATAGGCTAGTAAATCCAAAGTTTGATCCTGAAAAAATTGCAACAAATGCTTTTACAGTGAATTTGGGTTCAGTTGTTGACCCCGCACAACACACTAAACGTTTACCAAAATTGGCCAATCAAAAGCACTTAATTACCTCGCCGGAAAATTAGAGGTAAACAATGTACTACTGGAAAATGATGGACTCACAGCTTTCTTTAAAACGGTTCATTTTAAGCCCTATAAATGTATCTCTCACTAATAGGAATGTGACCCCTCTTACTCCAAAAACGATGATTAGACTATGGATTGATTTCCCTAAGAAGTCATAACGACGTCATGAAGTCTTTATTCTAACAAACGTGACGGACACAAGAAAACATAAAAATTTAAGTGACGCTCAGCAACTGAGGTGTTTACTCCATGAAAAATCATAGCAGGCTCAAAGATGGTGCCCAATGCTATTTGACGTCTCGAAGACGTCTTTCAGACGTCATATTAATATCATTTTGTCAATTATTGTGTCTATATGAGTTTTTATACTCGATCATTTTACCTCATTTTCATTGGAGTCCTCTTCCGGATTTTTTTTTGGAGGGTTGTAACATTTAGTCAGTTGGCATGGACCACATGCTTGACTGCATGGTAGGTTATATTTCTTGCAACTACAGTTTTTGGTGCTACAACCAGTTAAGCAGTTGCAGTGAATTATCTTCGGCTACTTCTCGGGTGCTGGCGCCTCGTCCGTCATCAGTGGTATCAAGAATGATTTGTCGTCACTAAGATGCCATCCCCAATCTTCAGCATTCATGGCTTCTCCCAACCACATCATAACTTGAAAATATGTTCTATGGGAGTGGTACTTCAGTGCGGATGACGTTGGTGAGAAGCTGTGGGATGAAACAAAGGATGAAGAAGTGACAACCTTCTTCTACAGTCTTTTTTAGCAAAGAACATCTATAGATTGACCTAACGACAACTTTTTCTCCGACATTCTCAATAGTCTCAGGAGTCTATTCATCTTTACAAAATACACCTGCACTTTCAACCAATGTAGGACCCCTTTGAATCAGCGTTTTGAAAAAAAGATTTTCTGCCTAGTCCATGAATACGTGAAACTGTATCACAGCCTGTGAAGGGATAAACAAACGGCAAGGTCTTGCTGGTCTCAGAAACCAAAGTATCGCTTATGACTGATATATCATAAACCTTATATGGACCTTTGTTCTTATCAGAACGGAAATACAGTTTCTTTCAAGAAGATGTTTTTCTCAGTAGACAAATTGACAAGACAATAAGGTCTGTGTCTTTTTCACTTTGTTTCCCGCAGATGACAGGAATATCTCTTTCCCTTTGAATTTCATTGAAGGTGACACATGAACCTCTAATGTCGATTGCTTTTGCGGCGTTGATGAGTGTTGTCTTGATGGATGGCTCTGCATGGTGAACTCTGATGATACTACAGTATTAATGTTACTAATCTCTGTGGAAGAGTACAGTTTCTGAAGCTCATCGTATTGCTGTACGAGCTCAGGTTGATCTCCCAAAAGCCTCTTCAGGAGATCTTTTGTGAGGCATTTGTCTACAGGCAAATGAGCTCTAAAAGCCCTCTCCACAGCCTTTCCAAAGCGAATGTGTGCCACAGTATTTTCTCTATATATTTCCTGGAGTAGAGTTTCGAGCCCTGAGTCTGCCATCAGACCTCCAATGGCACCAAGAACGTTCATGAATGTATGAAAACTTCCCAACAGAAAAATTTTTTGTCCTTCAAATCATGTCCGTATGAGAAAGACTCAATTTTTTGCGAAACCTTCAAATACGTACAGTGGTTGGTCAACTGTGACAATGTTGGGAACGTGGAACCTGTATGCTAGCACATGGAGGTTTGTAAGAGTTGAAAAAATGTAATTTATGTCACCTGAGTACATATCTATCATTGGCAGAGAAAACACAAAAGATTGCCCTGGATGACTTTTATTCTCATGAATTATACTCATCATGCACTGCCAGTTTGGCACTGGCTGTTTGAAATTGACTGCAAGTTCCCAAATGATATCAACGCTGTAGATACCGTCCGGCACGAGGGGCAGCACCAAAAAGTTTACACTCCGACATGCATGGGCTGAGAATCTGTAATGAAAAATACATATTTTTGTGGATTGTGCAACACTTTTGGATGGTGTCTTCTCACTTGGGTTGATCATTTCAAGCTTTCTACCTGTAATAAGGGCGGCAACCATCCTCATTCTGTAAAATGTTCCTTTGCCAACGAAAGTGCAGATGTTGTGATCCACATTATGGGTACTGAAAATCAGTGAGATGTCATGAAGATTCAAAGGTCCACCCAAAACATCCTCAGCTCTTACACTTGCTGCATTGTCCTCAAACAGACTCACGTCTGAATAGGAGGAGCAAAATCCCATGTCATTTAGTGAATCGACTAGAAATCTTGAACAATACACATGATGAAGTTGGTTTGCTAGACCAATTTGCAGGGGTGATATAACCAGCCTAAGCCTAACAGATTGGATGATAGATTGTCAAAGTGCAGCGACTTTCCTGCGAGTGTCTTTGCCAACAAACAAAGTATTCAAAAGTAATTTCAGACTGTCAGGAATAAACTCTAGTGATTGGTTTAATTCCAATTCTGATTGTTGGGGGTACTTGTCGAGTACCTGCGAGATCCCGCATTTGATGTCACACTTTATAAGTCTGGCTGCAGTTTCAATGATCGCATTTTTTTAGTTTCATCATCATTACTCTCATGTGATGCCAAAAAATATGATCTCGGTATATCATGCGTTTTCTCCCTCATTGTTACAATGTAATTAACACCGTAAATGAAAATTGAATCACCAAATTTTGCTTTTAGTTTCGGTCTTAAGTACCAGTTAATATAATGAGTGGAATACAAATTTGTCAGAAACTTTGCCATTTCATCTGCAAAATTTGAAATGGTGAATTGTTCTTCATCGTTGCTTTCAAGAACTGCACATGCCATAAGAAATGCTTCCCCTTGGTGGCTTTCAACTGGTCTACCAGTTTTCTTTTGCGTGCTTGCCGGTACTGCATCACACCTGCAGCATGTATCAGTCAATACAGCTATTGAAGCATTGGTACCTGTAACATCACAACCACAGAATAAACTACACATATAACTACTATCTTATTGTCCAGAAAAATCACAAGATCTTCTCTCTTCTCCATC
>JAOTRI020099268.1:0-14399 GCA_028564885.2 Zoanthus sanctaehelenae
CAGCCTCGAAGGCAAGCAAATATTGAAAATTTTTGTTCTTTGACACTCAGACCCCCCTTTAAATTCCCCCCCCCCCAAAAAAAAAAAAAAAATAATAATAATAATAAAAGTTTGGCGCGGTGCATGTTTTTATTTCAGTGATATAGTTGTAACTGTGGAGATCACTGTAATACAATGACACGGATTTTAGGTAGAGCAAATTTTGCTTATGTATATTTCATTCCATAAGATTACTGTGGATAAATAAAGGTTTACTTGTACTATATTATCAGTCAAGTTGAAGGCATGCAGATGGTCACCTGCAACATTCCAACGTACAACTAATGTATTCGATAATTAAGGTTGTTGTTAACCCAGTTTGTCGTTCCATTTGCCGTCGCCGTCCTCGTAACGTAAGACTCCTAATACGAGTTTGATGTTCAATGTATGTAGTGTTAATTAATCCTGATACTCTCTGTTTTAACTTATTTCCAATTAAAGGAAGTCCGCTAGCTATCAGGCGGGTTTTATACAGCTACCTTTAATTCGGTACAATTAACGCACCAGTTGATCAATAGCGATACCACGCACATGGAAAAGAGTTTAGACTTTAACTTGATTGTGAATATAACAGATTATTTTGTAAATCTATTTGGCAATATTCAGAGCCATATTTGTTTGAAAAATTGAAGAACAAACTAAAGAACACCAGAGACAAATATTTGTCAGAAATTATAGAGAAAAGCTTTTACAATTCAGTGTTGTTGACCAACATTTCCGGCAGTTTTTAAACTAAAATTTAATTGATTTAAATTTGTAATGACAAAATTCGACGTCTTTTCAGTTATCACCCAATATTTTTTAGAATGGAGCTGTGACAACACGGAAACAAAATTCTTTGTCAGAAAACTCCATTCAACATTTACTGAATAATATTAAATATTTATTCATTAAATAGCTCGGTTGCATACCAAGTGATCCTTGCACAAAGGATTTTGACTAAATTGTGAATCGCTGCCCGTAGAATGAAATCTTAGCAAAACCCAACCAGTCACAATCATGCATAACATAGCAGTGAGTTATAGTAACTTTTCAAATTGTTGTGTTTGGTTTAAAAATGATAAGTGACAAAATTTCTTCTCAAAGTTCAACACTAGTCTAAAAATACTTTTTCATTAAAGGTACTGAAGAATTACACTTGAAAGTTTGTTTATCGATCTATTCATATTTCTTAGGTAGTGACTAGCTAGATTCCATCCGTCAAACCGCCCTTTTTGAGCGAAGCCTGGGAATTACTTTTTATGTCAGGTCTTGCATTTTTTACTTCCGCCTACCTAGCGTCAAATGTAATAATATTATCGAGTTTTTTTAGTTTATCTCAATTAATAATCTTTACCCATGAAGTTTTTTTCCTTATAGGGAATATAGGTGAACTATTAGTTTTTATCATTGTGGATATAGGTGTCCTTGTTTAGTGGAAAACTCTGTGGGTGGGATTATAGAGGGGTACTATTAGTTTTTAACATTGTAGATAGGTGTCCGTGTTTAGTGGGAAACTGCTATTTTACCTGACACGTTAATAGAGTTATTATTATTATTATTATTATTATTATTATTATTATCCATTATTATTATAGTTTGTAGCGATGCTTTTCAAAACAATGGTAAAAATATGGGAGTTTGAGACAGCCATCGTTGTCGAGTTGGATGGTTGAAAATTTTGTTGTTTTATGGTTAGTACATGTGAGTAAAATGACCTTTCCATAGATTTCTTTCCAAAAAGTTCTCACCCAACATGAATAAATGCGTGAAAAACATTTTAAAAATTAGCACTCTCATGGTGTTGCATTTCAAGCTCTTCGTACCAAAATTACCGGGCTTACCAGTTCATCCATCCACCTTTCAGCATTCAACTTTTGTCTTTTTTATTGAACATATACGATAAGCGGCGGTTAAGACAAAAAGCAAAATTTATAAATTGTGAACCCCAAGTACAAATCTACAAAGAAATAAATCCAGTTAAGAAGATCATTAAAGTCAATATACACGGTTTATACAAAAAAGTTAGCTCAAAAAAAGTTTCACTTCAAAAACAAAGTTCCAAAGACAATAACAATGAAACTGCAATACTAACTCCTCTGAACTCACAAGATCAAGCGACCTTCGAGTGATTATCAAGTTAAGTTCCTACGGAAATTAATCATTGCTTTTGAAATTGACCCTTATAAAAAGAAATATTTTTGGTATTCGTTAACACATGTCGGTTTTGTTGTGTTTATAAATTCTCATTCCCTCCAACCGGAAACTTATCGGAGAAGTTACCAGGCCTCTCTCGAAAAGGGCGGTTTGATGGATGGAATCTAGTTACTACCTATTTCTAATGAATGCAAAAACTTCATTATACGAAGCTTGAGTCAGCATGCTTTGCGGGATATGCATCCAGTAAATGTAAGATGGTCATCTTTTTGGTGTTCTTAAAAATGTATTAGTAAATTTGGTATGTATCAGTACATTTAGCGGACGATAATCTTTATATTCAAGTTGGCCGGCCAGGCATGGAAAGATTAGTTTTTTCGGACCTCAAGGTTGCTCGTTCGATCATGCATGGCTCTGATGAGATTTGAATATTTGTGTTGTTTTCTTTTCCGCCAAAGCTAACTCACTGTTCCCTCTTTCTTCTACCCGCCTTCCTTCTTCCTCCTACCCTATACCCGCCTCCCTCCTTCCCGATCCCGTCTCCTACCATATACCCGCCTCCCTCCTTCCCGCCTCCTACCCTATACCCGTCCCCCTCCTTCCCACCCCTACCCTATACCCGTCTCCCTCCTTCCCGCCTCCTACCCTATACCCGTCTCCCTCCTTCCCGCCCCTACCCTATACCCGCCTCCTACCCTATACCCGTCTCCCTCCTTCCCGCCCCTACCCTATACCCGTCTCCTACCTGAAAATAATTTTATTTTATTAGGATGTTATCGAGATAACTAGAAACTTTATACTTTTGACGCATTCTACTGAGTTTTAATCCTCATAGACAATTGCACTTCTCAATCTAACATTTTACCACATTAAATTATACAAAAATTACATAGAATCGTTGGAAAAGCCACAAAAAAATTCCTCCATAAAAAAATGCTCAAAAAAATTGTAAAACTAAAAACAATTCCTAAACAGCCAGATGAATAGTGGAAAAAAAAGCGAAAGACTCCCTAACTCACTCCTGTCATATTTTTTGTAAATCTTTCAAGAAAGGCATTTTAATTGAATCGATTTTTGCAGCTTGTTGACAGTATCAATTGCTTGAAATATATATCAAAACGGCATCATACCATTGACTGAGCCCGCCCACTGTTAAAGGCTTTTAGTTAATTTAGAGCCTAATTTTAAGACTTTTAAAAATGTTTTAACCGTGCTGATTGTCGATTATTCCCACCTGCTATCGCAAATGAAATCTAATGACAACTGGATTAACACAGGATTTCTAGTCGAACGAGCCCATAGAGACAATGATTAATGAAAGCCATTCATTGTTTTCGGGTACAAGAATAAGAACAACGTTGTGTGTTTGAAAAGCTATTGGTCTTTTCTATTTTGCAGCATTTTATTGAATATGCAAAACTACATTGTTTACCCGCATTGAGTTAAATGTGTGTTTAAAACCATTTCAGTCAATTAAAAATAATTAACGAATGATTGACTTTTTACCTTAGAAAATTTTATAATTAACCGCGCTAAACTGTATAGGTCTAATGATGTACCACGCTGTGAGCCTATTTTACTTGTTGTAGAATCTTTAAATTGTCTAAAATACTATTTAGTCATCTCAGATATAAATTCCCATAGTGTATTGAGAGGCGTTACGCTGGCATATTTAGGGATTAACAAAACTTATAGCGTATATACCATAAAGAAGGATTTTATGTGCATAACATATTTTAAGCATCTTATAAATTTCCTAAAGCAAAACCTAACCTCTACTGCCATCATCAACAAACACGAATGTTTTCAAACTGAATTATCTAAATCCTTATTACAACTACTATATTTTATTAGTTCAATTACCTAAAGCCTAGCCTCGGATTGGTTTAACAGTTGATTTGTTAGTGGTAACAATGCGAATCGTCATCTTCCGAGTCATTTGAAGTCGATGGTGTGGTCTGTGGTGCCAGTCGAAATGATCTCGTTGAAGTCATTCTACTCAACTGTAGTGTGATTTTTCTCTGAGTTAGTCTTGCCCTGCCCTCTAGTCTGGCACAGCGGAGAATAATGTTCTTGTAGCCATTCTTAAACGTAACGTCAAGTGCTCCGTATAAATAGGGATTAAGACAACTGTTGAACCACATAAACAAATGAGAATATTTCATGAAGATCGTAAACTTGGGATGCTTCGTGCCACTGCCATAGTCGTACCAGAAAAAGAGCACGTGGTTCGGAAGGTAACACAGTGCGAAACTTGAAATGAGAACAACTAGTAACTGAATAAACTTTCTATGTCGTGCTTTTGCCTTTCTATCGGTTACTCGTTTTCCTTCCATTTCCTTGTTTTGTCGACATAGAAGCAGACCCATTTGAGCGTATGCTATCCCTGTGAGAGTTACGGGAATAAAATACTGGACTAAGAACAGAAACAATGTGTAGCTTTTGCCACTAAGACTATCAGACTCCTCTGGCCAATGTTCAGAACAACTGTATTCATTATCTTGTGGCTGGCTTGTAACATCAAGAACTATGGCCGACGGCAGAACTTCAATCAATGCAAAAAACCAAACAAGCACCAAAATAATTTTCACCTTATTGAGTGTGAGCCGCGCTTTCAGCGGGTAAGCAACTCCCATGTACCTCTGGAAAGTGACCGCAGTCAAGCTGAGAATGGACGCTCCCGTGCACAGAAGAGGAATTGTCGGTACCAATTTACAAGCTGCTTGAGAACCGAAGAATCCAAAGGGAAACTTTCCAGCTTCGTAGTAAAACAACACAGATGGAACACAAAACACGGCTACCGCTATATCAGCTATTGACAAATTTACCAAAAACAAACCGTAATAGTAGTTCTTGAAACTTCGCAGTTTCCGATTTCGTTTGACCACAACACATACCATTACATTTCCTACTACGTTCAAAACACAAGTTATGCAAGCGAGGGAAATTCTTAAAACAAGTGAGAAGAATGGCTCTTGTTCTTCCACATTTGGTCTTTTAAGTGCTGCAGTCGATATGTTTGTAATGTTTAGAACCATCGTTGACTGTGTTCCATTGGAGTTGAGTATTGACCGACCGACACTGGCCGCACTTGTGATGTTACTCATTAGCAGAACTCTGCTTCACACTGATTATTCAATTACTTTGTATCGCACAAAATGGATAAACGTATCATAATCAGTTTTAATCTCTTCTTTGTCCACTTACAATTTTATTCTTTGGTAAAAAACACTTACAGTGGACTAAGCTATTTATGAAGCAAATAAACTGTACTTTCTTGTGCCGCTCTTTCATACTCTCCAACACGGCACAGCTGCATATTCTGGCCGACAGTGAGGCCTGAGAAAATGTGTCAATTTATGACTATTATCTTGCTTTCCTATCAACCATTAAGCACTGTACATTAACAATGCCCCGTGCGACAAGTCCTGGGATTTTATCTTTCTTAAACGACAGCAAAAGACCTGCCTTAATTATCAGAACTAACAAACAGTTAATTAATTTTGAATCAAGATGCTAGGGAAATTGGAAAATATTTAAAAGAGGAAACGTTAATTCATGATAACTTACTAGTTCCGCTGAAGCAAACAAAGTAAATATTAAACAAACAATTTATGTCAACAAATTAAGTCAGGCTGCTTTGGTGTGTAATCATATTCAATTATTTTAATCAATTGTGCAACACGCAATTTTGAAATACAGACTGACTGCGTCTTTTCCAGCATAATATTTCTGAAAAAACAATTGAATTGGTAAATCTCTTACTTGAAACAACAAGTTGGTTTTCAAAGAATCATTTAAACGCAACAAAAAATTGGAAGAATTTTTAATTCTTCAAGTTGATAAAATTGAAACATATTGTGCCACACAACTGTGATTGTTTTGATTTAGTTGTGGATGACAAGCTAGTTGATCCCGTGGATGGGAGAGGTCATTGGGACTGCGCTGGGTTATCACTAGCAGTAATTGTATTTCCATAATAGAAATTTAATAAACGTGGTTGCCAGTGGTAAACTGTCAAATTCGCTTATCAAACTAATTTGCCGTTTTCCTAACTGCTATGAATTCAGAATTTTGTTATTACAATGTTGTAGCTCAGCTTATTCATGTCTAGGTTCAACGACTAGTACCTTTTACAGAATTGTCAAACTGTCCGGAGAACCAAAATCATCAACAGGTTGTGTTTCCATTTACAAAGCTTATCGAAGTGCCGGATACTAAGGTACAATAATATTTTCCTTTTAAATTGTTAATTGCCTTCTCAGGATTTCGATTTTTCTATTCACTATTATCAAACGTGGTCAGGGGCTTTTCTCACATCAATATTCTTCCTTGTTGTAAAACAGCAGAAAAGTAAAAGAAGAAAACAAGAAACCTGATAACTGGTAGGTGTATTGTTGGATTAAGAATTCCTCACAAAACCTACATATTTATTTTTCATTAATTATAAGTTGGTACGTGGTTCACGGCACTATATTTGATAAGATAAGAAGTAACCGCTTCGGCTAAACGTGACCTCGATAAAAAATGTAAGAAATGGAAAATAATCGGACTAAGTTTGAGTTTCTATCCTCTTCGTGTCACGATCTTGTAAAAATGATTAAGTCTTTTCTTGTCAATAAAAGATTATTGAGCTTTGGAAACTTACTAAATGGAGGCGATACAAGGTCTGATATATTCATCAAAAGATAATGAATTATCTTTAAGCAATCGGTACTTTTTAAAGTTTTATTGTTTTGGAAAATAAATTATGCTCTTTGATGGCTTTGAGGCGAGACAAAACTAGGTTAAGCAGGGGTTGTGATTGGCCCGAATTGAAGAGTCAAGATTGCACACAAACAAAATTAATCTTAAAAAAAACTATTCAACAGCTCATAGATCAGTGACAAAGGTTGTCAATAGAAGTTAAAAATTTGAGAACATATTGCTTTTATTTCGAACTAAAAGGACACCTGGTTCATTGAATCAATTTACAGGTTTTTGATTTTAAATTATTCTAACTTTTCATAAAAAAAGTTTAAACTTATTAGCTAACTCTGCAGTTTACGTACGAATCTACGATCAATACAATTGATGACGTTTGATCAGAAAATTGTGATTATTCAAAAATAGTATGGAATTAAAGAATGTAATTATTTCAAAAACACTAGCAATAAAATGCTTAATCTTATCACAGGCAACGCAAGATTAGTGTTAGTTCATCGATTGAATAGCTTTCATGATTATATATAGTGTAATTTGTATGGAGTATACGAGACAAATAACGCTTTCGAGATTACGATACCTCTATTTCGATTAAAAGTCGAAAATGTAGCTTGTTCATCTTAATTGTTGTTTTCTTTTAGTCTCATTTGAAATTGTATACGTTAAAAGGGCCATTAAAAGTCCGATTTGGTGATCATGATGAGAAAATCGGCGGCTCTAAAGATACATAAGAAACAAAGATAGGCTGGTGGATCCAGGTAATGATAAATTGATATGTCAAATAAAAACTTGATAAATTTTCTTCTAATGGCTGGATTTGCACTAAAAATTACGTCTGTCCATAAATTAATAAATTCTCTAAACGGGAACTACAACAATCTAACTTGGAGATCAGGAGTGCTGGTCAGTTAGTATCGTAGAAAAATGGCAGAGTAGATTTGCAGATATGGCCATCAGGCTATGTTCTAGCTACAAACGGTTTCATGCGGGGCTTCGGCAACCTCTCGGAGTGCGTATACTGCGTTGGACTGTGCCTCCGGCCCCAAGTATGTTATATATTCTCCCCAGGTATGTTATATACCCCCGAGTATGTTACATACTCCCCAAGTATGTTATATACTCCCAAAGTATGTTATATACTTCCCAAGTACGTTATATACAACCCAAGGATGTTATATACTCCCCAAATTTGTTATATATTCGCCGGCCAAGTTTGTTATATACTCCCCAAGTATGTTATATACTATCAAAGTATGTTATATACTTCCCAAGTACGTTGTTTATACTCTCCAAGCTTGTTATATACTCCCCAACTATGTTATTTACTCCCCAAGTTTGTTACGTATACTCCCCACGTATATGTAATATACTCCCCACTTTTATGTTATATATTCTCCAAGTTTGTTATATACTCCCCAAGTACGATATATATACTCCCCAACAATGTTATATACTCCCCACTTTTATGTTATATACTCCCTAAGTATGTTATATACTCCCCAAGATTGTTATGTACTCCTCAAGTATGTTATATACTTCCCAAGTACGTTATATCCTCCCAACGATGTTATATACTCCCCAAATTTGTTATATACTCTCCAGCCAAGTTTGTTATATACTTCCCAAGTATGTTATAAATATATTCCCTAAATATCTTTAATATACTTGGGAAGGTACAGTGCAACGCAGCACCGTCAGCAGCAAGGAAATAGCGTGCATGACAGGCCACCTATACAAATCTAATCAGCCTTCACTCGATAATGAAAGAGCTTAAATTATTAACACTGAATTTGCACTGCAGCTTTATCAAAAATTACTCTGTATAAAGTTTGGATAGTATCCGCTTATGCTCTTCTACATTTTTCTCCGCCAAGCATATTGTGATCCTTACACAACGTCAAGCAGTTGCAACATTAGAATTCAAGAAAAGAAATTCTAACACTGGAACTTGCACGTGCATTACGAGTCTTACGGCAAGTGTAAATTACAATCGTAAATGACGCCGAGTGTACTTGTATGCGGTAAATGCGCTGAGTGTGGTTGTATTTAAAAAATGATCCAAAACCCAGGATTTTTTCCGAGTCACTCTCAAAATTTAGTCATTCATTCCATGACCCATTTCTGACAATATCTTAAAATTTCATCAAAATCCGTCCATAACTTTTTGAGTTATCTTGCTAACTAACTAACTTACAAACAAATAAATTAATCAACACACAATTAGATACAAAACCGACAAAAACATAATCTCCTTGGCGGAGGTAATTACAATAAACTAATCCAAAGCTCGTTGACTAAATTGAGTTTGGATATTATATAGCATCCGTGCATAGACAGCTATGTCGGTGTTGTAGAATTTAACTCAAAATCTACCCCCTACAGGATGGCTATCTCGGACTAGCTGTTGTGGCCGTTTTGGACCCTGGACTTCAGGTTCGCTAATAATTTTTGTAGTAAAAAAATGTAGATGCTAGCAGTAACATGCACGTATAGCTCTTGCGTGTCATCTATATTTGATATGAATTATTTATCCTACATACCACAAGCATTACGCATTGTCACTTCTGTTATTCGGATATCACTTTCAAAATTTAATCAGTTCTTCCTTGACCCATTTGGTCATCTATTTCATACCTATACCACTATCTCATGCTTTGTTTGCCGATGACGAGAACAAATAAAAAACAGATAAAGTTCCGTCTTATATATTAAAGATGCTATCTTGTACATATTTATAATAGGATTCTTATTCTAACATCAATCGTAAAACCCAGTTGTAGTATTGCTATTGTAATCCATTCAGTTAATGTTTGCTGTACAACGCACTCTTTTTGTCATAGAACTTTATGTCAACTTATTTAGCGACGTTTAACTAGTCACGTTTTTGTGCTTTTAGATGATAACCAACCGTCCCACTTTGATTTGATAAAATAAAAATAGAATTTTTGCTAACGCGTCAATCATTTCACTAATTGCAACATTAATACTTGTTGAACTGATAAAGCTGAAATATCTGAAATGTGCAAAGACTGAAAGTATTTACAAATTACTGAAAAAGTCCTTTTATAAAGGCTTCAAAACTTTTGTATTATTCATAAATCGCTGCCGCACAAATATGTACTTGTCTGTTGGTTCAGAAGAGCAACTTGACCTCTGCTTTGAAGTAGTTTCATTGCATTCAACGAATCAGATCTGACAACCGCATGAAAAACTAAAAACGTTGTAATGCAAAAAAAAAACGCAACAAAACATTTCTCGAGTAGGGAACATTGCAATTGTTACTCTTGTTTACCCTCCCTTGGATGATTAAAGGTTTGTCTTTCAAATAGAACTAAAGCGGGACTTCCGCATACTTGTAAAATAAAAAAATTTTGATTTTTCGATTCTAAATATGCTCTAGATACTTCGTTTTTTGGTTTACAGTCAAGTTGCTTTTATAATTTATTTAAACGCATTATTTAAACACGAATGATTAAATACAATTAGCAATTAAGGCTTACACCTTTCTATTCATCTAAGTTAAGCTCGCACTCATTTCATACCGCTATACTGACTGTCGGTATTCCTTTACTTATATACGCACAGGCACCACAAATGTTTTTTTTATTAATTTACGATATGGACTAAACTCATGGACTAAAGTATTTGTATCAGAATATCTCAGCATGCTTTAACTCGGCTCAAGGCCTTGAGTTCATATCGTGGAGCACATAAAGGTCATGTTTAATTATTGCACACTTTACTCGGATTTGCTTGAAATCGATCTCGGTTTGTTTCAAAAATAACCTGACCTCATCAAGTCCATGAAAGCATTTTTCAAAAGCTTCTTCTTCCTTTTTCTTCGCTAATTGAGCTTTTCGTATTTGTTCTCTTTCCTTTGAAATCTTTCGAAAATCTCTGGCATCATTCAGGCTACCATCAAACTTTTTAAACACATCAATAAATTCCATCGACCTCTGTTTTAGAAGTTTTGGCTTTTGGTTACCACGGTCTTCTGAAATAAGTGAAGCAGATTGTTCACTTGTTGCCTCGCTTGTTCTGGAAGGAAACAAGTTACTTGAGCTTTTGGTTTTTTGAAGAAAACTCCATTTGTTCAATTTAGGATTTTTCGGTCTACTCTCCTCAACAACTTTCTTTCTGACCAAAGTCCAGCCTCTGTCGCAAGGACTTCTCGAACTTGCCATTGCAAAAGAATTTAGTTTTTGATTAGAAGTAAGATGACATGGTTGAGCTCTATGCAGTTCAAATATTTCTACTGGGCGCGTCGGTAATACACGCTTTCCGTTCGGCGTTATTCTCGCATCATCAGCTGGCATTTTTTGTATTCAACTCACATTTGTCTGTGCTGTAAGGTGTAGTAATTATTCACACACCCTCATCGGCTTTTCTTTGAAAAGCATGTTCAAAGCTTTGTTATACATTTGGTAAGCCTTTTTATTTTGTATATTGAGTCACATTCATTGGTCATTAGCTGGTGGTTTTATAAAGCGATCGCTATTGCAACATTAGCAAAAATGTTAGACTAAATGTGCTTTAAAGGTTCATGGGACAACTTTTCAAGAACAACGTTACAATAGAAATAACTAAATTGAATTCGATGACATAGTAATAGCGCGCGTCGTTCTCAAGTGATATTGTTTGCTAACAATAAACATCCATTTGCAATTGACTTTGAAATGAAGTTTTGTTTGGCAAAGACGGCTTCTCTAAACAATTGTAATGTGTTGGCTCTTTGGAGTGTTTGCATAGTTTTATAAATAAAGACTATAATTATTGAAACGTATATTGCATACATGTATGTCAACCTTCTGGGGGGGACATCAATTTAACAACTGGGATGGACACACACACACACTAATAAGGACAGTTCAGAAAAGGCTCACATTTCTCCTCCTTCTTGTGGGATTGGTTTTTGTCCGTCTCTGCCTCGAATCAGTGAGAGCGGAAAACACGAACAGTATTTGTTTCCTTCAGCCACATCTCCCTCATGTACTGAGGATGTCAAAAGGGTCTACAGGTTGAAATCGTGAAGTCACTCGTTGTTCAAATAAAATCACTGACGCTTTATTAGAAGAGTAACTTTATAACAACAATTTACGAACAATCTCAGACTGATAAGGCTCCGAATATCTATATATGAAAATATTAGATGTAAAAAATAAAGGTTTAACTAAAACATCAGCTAAACTTAATATAAAACCGTAAAAGTCCCGCGGAGGTTTGCATTTGTATTGTAAAATGCGCGGTGCATATCTTTTTGCCCTTCTATTCATTTTTAATTCATTTATTCATATATTTCCATTTTAACGAAATGCAATAACATTTTTTATTGTTAAATCTAGCCTGCAAAAGTCTACGCTAGTCTGCATTATATTAATACATTAACTTTTAATTTTTTTAAAAAATTTGCATTAATTTTCTTGAACTTTGATGTGAAGGAAAATAAATAAACAAACGAATAAATAAATGAATGAATGAATGAATGAATGAATGAATAAATACATAAATTTTTATTAGAACAAAAAAGTTTACTAAAGTTATATATAACTGATATCTGTAACAATTTTTTGGAATTAATTTAGAATTTACTTTGTGAAGTGCTTTGTAAGCATGAGATAAAATGGCAGAAGTACTTAGGTAGGTGTATTCTTCGCAAAGGAGTTTTTAAAGTATTTTGTGCATATAGTTTTTTTGACAATTTCTTCATACTTTTGATGTATGTCATTCCATACTTTAGCACCAAAAAGGCAAAATGAGAAAAGGATTTTATTGATAAGTTGGTTCTAGAGGGTTGAATGTAAAAATGTTGGGAAGTGGCCGACCGTGGTTACTATAAATATGAATGTCCAAAATATCATTGCATAGATTTGAATTTGGAAGGTGCAACTTTGTTTCTGACATCATGCATTAGACTAGACATCATCTTAAAATAAATGAAATTAATAGGAAGAAGGTTTGCATTTAAAAGAGATAGTGCATGTGCATTGCGCTCTCTCAGTGTTGAATAAATAAAACGTAGCGTTCTTTTTTGTAGGATTGTTGGATGAATCGAATATGCCTGGCCCCATAGCGCTTTACGGTGTACCATAATTTGTATAAGGTTTAATTAGTATATGTAATCGAATTAACTTTCACTCGTTAGATATGGAGTTAATTTGAACGAATGTGTTTTAAAAAGCATCAAGTGCTGATTAATTTCTTATTGAAAGTGGGTAAAAGTTTCGATTATTTGTTAATCAAATACATGAAAAAAGTATAAGAAAGTGCCGCAGAAAAAGCAAAACGTGACAGTGACAATGTGTCAAGAGTAAACTACACTTGAAATTGAAAATCGCTTGAACTTCGTAAATTTTAAAATTTGTGATTTGTGAGAATCATCTGTTGGAAATATTTCTGTAGCCACGAGACGACACACAAGTTCCAAGTGTTACTGGAGGAGTTCATTTCAAAAACATATTTTCTTGCTGTGTTTGCTGACAGGAGACGTGTTGGAAAATACGCAGTTGAACTGAACAATCTTAAGCAATCTTTATTATTTGAAACAAAGCATTTCACGCAGTCATCCATACGGGGTTACTCTTGAAAATCTTTCCTTCGTTGTCTTAGAAACTTCTGCATTTTGACTGTCTTATTAGCTTTGTTTTGTTTTTTATCTTATCAGATTGAAATGTTTGAGATTGTAATTGTACAAAACTACAAATTTCTTTACAGAATTACAAACTTTTGCACAGAACTACAAAGTAATTGCACTGCTCTTGGCCAATCAGAATCAAGTAAGTTTTACTCGGGCTAACTGTGGTAGGCCGAGTCAAGGTTTACCCTTTCGTCAATATATGTGGCATGTATTAAAGCCAGGAACACCGAAATATTAAAATCCGGAACACAAAATAACTAAAATCCAGAACGCATGAAAAATAAATAAATTAAAAAATTAATTAATTTATTAATTAGAACCTGTGTTTCTAAACCTCAATTCAAACAGGAAAATTCAGCCAATATCTCGCTACACCCTCATCTCCACCTGCTTAAAACATAATTATTATATTATAATTTGATTGGTAAGAACATATTGAAATGATATTTATTTCTAACTGATAATTATAACGTGTAAGAAATTATCTAATATTTTGTGACGATCCTTTTTTCTTGATGGCAAAGATTTTGGTGATGGTTCCCGCCAAAATGATAATGTATTTATCAAAGTCACATGTAGAGGTACAGTGTGGGAAAATATACGCTTCTGTGAGGTAATTATTGTTACGTTCCTTATTTAAGGCTCCTTTTTTTCATTTATTACGTTCTAAGATAAACAGATAAGTAATCATTGTGTCTAGCAGCAGTCCTAAAAGCATGGAAAAAAAGAAGTAAGCATGCACTTGAGTTTTGAAATGTTTCGATTTAATGTCTCATCGATTCGTGGAATACCACAGGAGGCCAAAGCTTACGTTTCGAGGCGATTTACTATAACATATATCGTTTCCAAAAGATCGTAATAATAGCAATAACGGTAAGTATTGAAA
>JAOTRI020099279.1:0-14399 GCA_028564885.2 Zoanthus sanctaehelenae
GGTGTAGTGGTTAACACGTCGGACTAGTAAACCGAAGATGTGGGGTTCGAATCCCGCCAAGGGCTTATATATGATATGAACAACATACATAATTATGTTCTTGCTTGTTGTGTGAATTTATAAGCTTTAATCTAAAACTAATTATTTTTGTTCCAATAATGCTGGTTCTATACATTAGGATGTTACAAACCTCAAGAGAAGTATTCAGTATGCTAAGCATGTATTGCAAGCTGACTATGAAAACAAACTTCAGGAAAGGGCTTTGGATCTGTAAGTGTAT
Source organism: Zoanthus sanctaehelenae (assembly GCA_028564885.2). Lineage (NCBI taxonomy): Eukaryota > Metazoa > Cnidaria > Anthozoa > Zoantharia > Zoanthidae > Zoanthus > Zoanthus sanctaehelenae. The sequence continues at coordinate 281 of JAOTRI020099279.1, forward strand.
ATAAACAAAATAATAGAAATGATAGTATTAAGCTTGCAGGTGAAAGTACTTTTTAGTTGCATGCTCTGAATGGCTCATCAAACACCAAATATTCTGTGCTATTCACCTTGATCAATCAACCATGACAAAACTTCATTGCACTTTGATTGTAATAATAATTATGATAGCTGTCTACTAGACGCCCTTATTGCAGTCTCAGGACTGGATTACAAGGACACGGCTCTTTGAGGTCAGACCAAAAGCATGTGAAGCAGTGGCAGCCACTATATGTTCCATGTATGATGTCGGAACGCAGCACCACAACCAGTTAGCTATAATATTATGATTAGATTTTAATTAGATTGGAAATTAAACCTCAGACAGTCTTCAAAATTGCCGCCGGCTGCTGGCAATGGCCGGCAGATTTTGGACCTTGTCGGCGATATTCGTTTCCACAACACAGTTGTCTTGTAGCTAGGTTACTTATGCTTATACCGTTTTGCAAACAGGATATTTTATCTGGCTACGAAAATAGGCGGTAAAATTTTTGGACCAAACAAAAGAGCTTACAAAAAGAAACAAAATTTGAGATCATTATTTTGAACCCTGTCAGAGTCAAGTTGAGATCAAGCAATAACTTACCCCACATATGCCCGGAATCGAACCAAGGTCATAGTGTTAGGAGGCACAATTGCTAACTACTGCACCCGCTGACACTCCCAGATTGTGGAGATACTGCAGTAGATTGCCAAAGACCAGTTGTTAAGCTTGATTTTAGTTCTAATGAATAATTTAAAATCTGCTGTTCACCTGCTATAGGTTTAAACTAAAACAGTAACACTCCTCTGTGTCAATGCCTAGCGATAGATAAATTATTTATGTCCACTTTGAGGGATCATTGTTAAATAGTATATCTATAGCATGTAAATCTGGGTTGATTTCATTGATATTATGATACATGTTTTATCTACTACCTAAAAACCCATACAACCATATCAGTCATGTTAAGGTCATCACAATCCTGAGGCATCTCCTGAGATGCAACACTGCTGGTTAGGTTGAACCTTCCCCTCGACCTTTCTCTTGGTTTTGTTGCTGTTGTTATTATTGAGTGAAAAAATAACAACATTTTTTATAAAACATTGCCAAAATACATAAAAAAGGTTTATTGCAAAGTATAAACCCCTCTATGACACTGTTCTTGATCTGGCCCAGTATTCAGCTATGGGGCTGTTGTGACCACAGGTTCCTTCATGCACTTCTGTGATCACGAAGCAGCAATTTGTAAATATGCTATTGTTCAGGACTTCAGTATTCCCTAGCAATTGTTTTAAAATATCATAGTTTTTGCCGATGGTTGGGATATTCCTGCTGATTATTCTTTCTGCATCTGGTGGATTTGATCAAGAATTCTTATCTAGAGCAAGTGGACTGTCCTACTAGGTGGATCTGATAGGCAGACTGTGACTACTTATACCATTCACATTCTTGCAACGTAATGCTGATTAATAACAAAAGACGCGTTATAGTTCAAAATGTTAATAGTTATAATTACCATAACATCATAGTAGCACAATTGATAAAATAACTCTTACGTATACGAAAAAAGTTTTTATTCTAGACATGTTTCAGCATAATTTATGCCATCTTCAGAAGAATGAATACAAGAGTTCGTCACAAAATATATATAAGATATGTTTAAAATGATTATAATAGTTATAATTACATGATTATTAAGGTAGGGATTTTCATGTATTTGTTTTAAGGTATGCACACTATACTTGTGTATGTATGATAGTGTATAACGTAGATACTTTACATTAAATTTGTTTTCAGTTACTGTCGAGTAAATGACAGATTGTTGGAACTGGAGAAACTTCATGGAGAGGTTTGATAGTCACATTACATATTTTACTAATTACTTTTTAACAGTTTTTGCACTTCTACAATAAACCAATGAGTATAAAAATCTACACATCCATAAACTATAAAATTATATCTAAAATAATTGTTTTAGTTAGGCTTAAACTTGTGGTTTATTCACCATAATTTTTTTATCCTAAAGTACTTGGAAGGAACAGCTGCTCATATATACTGTACATTGGTAGTAAATAAGAAATATAATTAATTGTACTTAGATACAGTAGAAGGTAATATAAGTTATACCTAGATGGCAAGATAATATAAAGTATACCTAGGTATTAAGATAATATATTAAACTAGTAGTAATCAAAAATGTAAATGGGAAGTGCTGTGAGCTCTGGTGCAGTCGTTTCCGTTTTTAGTGGTAGTTTGCAAATGTTTTTTGCAATAACAAAATTTACATTGACTCACTGTTAACTTTTATAATCTTTAACTTTTCTAATCTGACTTTTAGTTCATCTACCAGCATGTTATATCGAATGTTTGGATTACATTAATTAATAAAGAGTATAGCTGCATGTTTGAAGTATGAATTCCTTTAGCTATTGTTTTTTTTTTCTTGCTATCCATCAGCTTATATCTTTCTTGGTGAATGAATTTTCTTCTCCACAAGTTCACCACGGGTCAGTGAGCACGTCGTTTTGATGTAACTGTCAACGCGTACGTATATACATATAGAACGAAAAGATGTTTTGAATTAAGGTAGTTTTTCAAATTGAACCAAAACAAACATGTTCCTTATTTGAAATTTTCATACCGTGTGCACAGGATCTTAATCTCAAATTAATTTTAAACTACTCACATTAAGCCCCAAAACACTGACAACTGTAATGATTTTCCAAAACTCCAAGCTTCACTACTCGTAATCAACGGACCACGAAATGAATAACTTGCGTATGTCAGAACAGTGGCACATGCGGTGTCAACATGAGAATGAAGTTAAGTGTACATACATGTACAGAACCCATCACATCTCTAGTACACTGCTCAACCAGAATTCCTTGCGGCTTACCTTAAGTAGTAGGGGTAATGTAAATTGTACTTTGATTGTAAGTTAATATAAATATTACTTCTAAAGGTATTTAAGGTAATATAAATTATGGCTTGATAGTAAGGTAATATAAATTATATAGCAGCTGTAGTAAAATAATATATATGTATATTAGAGCTAGGTGGTAAGATTATAAAATTATGGCTAGGTGGTAATAAAGTAAGTTATAATACTGTACCTACATTGTACCTATGGCATAAAGCAGTACTTACCTTCAGGGAATTACCTTTTCAGTTTTATGTAAAAATTTTGATCATCCTTTTAGGGTTAGCAGAAACCTGGTGAAAATATCATGCTTTATACGTTCGATAGAGCCTAGTAATAGGTTGTACCAAGGTGTTTTAATTATATTTAACCTTGGATTAAGCAAAAATTACAGCAATGATTTTTTCTTTCAGGAAAGGATAATACGATTCTTATATAATACCTCTGAGGTTTTCTGAGAGCAAAATTTACAGACAATTCCAATTTTCTAGCATTAGTAGCAAAACTATCAGTTAAAAATGTGTCCTTGGGTTAGTGCTATTCAGCTTTTAAACAACTGGGCCCTACATATATACATACATATAACTTTATTTACCCACGGATTTACATCTGCTATTAATATTTTATGTAAATATCATATAGGAAAAATAATGTTAACACGTGTTTTTCATGAAAACCGTGCATTTAAAAATTGTAAAAGTTAATGACATGGAATTTAAAATTGAAATTAAGAACTACTGTAGGTATGATACAAGTATTATACATTTATTAGCTATTAAGCGTGGCTCGAGATACATCTGTTACTTTCAATAAAGTTTTAAATATGGAAAGGGACTGAGCTTGGCGCAGTTCAGGCTGAAGACTATTCCATAATTTTTCTCCATTGTACCACAGACTTCTTTTTAAGTAGTCAGTTCTGGGTAATAGCAGCGCTAATTTATTGATTTTGTCCCTTAGTTTTAAGCGTGTTAGTGCAACATCTGATCGGTAGACAAACTGATCTCTCAAATACTCAGGCTGCAACCCATTTAATATTTTATACATTAACATGCATCTCGTCTTAGTCTGCCTTTCAGTTACAGTTTCCAATTTAAGTTTATCTAGGACCTCCAAGCTAGGAGTGTCATATGAAGAGTGGGTAATAATGTGGGCAGTCCTATTTTGTAGCTTTTGTAACTAATTGTTTTTAACATGAAAAGATAAAAAAAATTTTAGTAACATGTTGGATATTTTGAGAGGAGACTGAGGAGAAGAGCGAAATATGTACTTCCAAGAGATAAACACCCTCCCCCAAACTTAGTTATTATTCTCTCCTGTCTTTCTTTGCTTAATCCAATATGACGTGCAGAGTTTTTATACCTGATCATGAAATGTCAGCTCAGTTGTGCCTTCCTCTATATACAGTATATACAGTGATGGTCACATTTAGAAAGTACTTTTTCTCACATCAAATGCGAACAAAGTGATTCCAACTAGCTGTTATTGAAGGGCTAATCAAGCAATAACTCTAATGTACTGTACACTTCAAATTCTAAATTTGCTGATGTTCAAGTTTAATTTCATTTTAGCAAATCAACGTGGTTAGAAGAAGCTACAGACAACAACTTTCAGATTCCATTGGCCAGATAGCAAAGCAGCATGAGGTGTGTTGACAGATATTTATTCTCATTTTCAGGTCTGGTATATATTTATCCCACTGCTGCTTTCCAATCTGCGATCTTTAGGTTTCCATGGTGATTATATCAAATAATGGGCAACCAAAACTGTCAGACCATCGCCAATTTGCCGACCTCCTTTTTGCCATTAGGTTGTTTTAGTTGAATTCCAAACTTGTGATCACAAGTTTAAAACGAAAACCGTTCTTTCTTAAACAATATGGCGACCGTTCATCAATATCCTTAGTAATCTTGTTAAAATGTACGACCGCCAAAAGGCAACTTGAATTCGCTTGAATTGGAGCACCGCACTGTTTTTATATGTCACCTTGAGTCTTAACATTAGTTATCTAATATCATTTTGGATAAAAATCCAATTTTATACTTGCTTGTACTTATTGTTCATAACATATCGTTTTAAAATTATCCTTCTGTAACTATAAAAGTTTTTGTATTTACAAAATTGTAAGCGACACAAACTGCTTGGTAGTGATTTAAAAGTAGTAATTCAGTGTCAATGCCAAATCCTTTTATCTGTATAGGCATTCTATAGTAAGAAGTATGAACAACAACGCAGTAAGTTTGAGGGCAAGTTGAAGAAAGCCAAAGACGACGAAGACTACAAATCTAAAGCAGAGCAACAACAGAACAGCGTTATTGAAATGATGAAGATGCAAATGAGAGAAGCTCAGACTAGAGCTGATGCACAACTAAAGGAAGCACTGGAGCGAGCAAAGTCTCCAAGCAGTGTCGCCACAGACCCTGAGATATACGAGTTGAAAGATGAAGTGGAAAAACTCGAGAATAAGGTGGAGGATTTGTCTTTGGAACTAGAGGACAAGGAGAATGAGAACAGAAGGCTCGGTAGGTGTCTTTGAAGTACTGAAATGGTTATTTAAAGTGCATATGACATAAAAATGTTTTTTACTGTTTTTTGTGGTTTAATACGTCAAATATTCGGATTCTACTTTTTTTCATGGTATGTTATCTTTTTAACAAGATTTTTGTCATTTGAATAATTTACCCGTTTTGAGCGAAAAAGATGTCCACTGGAATCTCGCGGCATGACGTTAAGTTGTGTGCCCGAAACACTATTAACATGGCGACAGAGCAGGTCAGGAAGAAAGCTGGAAGAAGATGTGTTGCTAGAGCGTCCAATGGCACCAGAATGGAATGCATAAGTGAGTAAAATAGACTCTTCCAAGCACTTTGTGGTTGCGCGAGGTAAGGAACTTGACGTCACAGGATGTCAATTAGAACCCAGTTACCGGGACACTTTTTCAAGAGGGATTTTACGGCCTCAAAAAACATGTTTATGAATACTATTTAGACTCTTTAATACTACAGTGATTTTATACACATATGCAACTACTAAAAACAAAAAGAAAATTTTTTATGTCATATGCACTTTAAATGCTTGAAGGAAGCTTAGGCTTCAGTGGGAAGCAAGGCTAGCTGCGACCTTTGTGATACCAATTTTGTAATATTTGATATGAAAACTGTTACCTATGAACACAATTTGAATGACCGAAGAAACATTCCGCGCCTAAATATGCTTTTTAATCAAAAGAAGTTTGAACTTTACATTTTGATTGAGTGGCATGGAACTGTCCACCCGACTGGTACCTGTTTAACTTGATTTTATCATGATCCCTTCAGACAATCAAAAAAATGCTCCATTTATAAACACTTTAACTATTTTGAGCTTTGCTTTGTACAGTATATGAAATATTTTTTCACGGTGACTATCGTTACTTTCTCACTTAGTGTCAGACGTGAAGGATTTAAATGAGCAACTGGATCAGGAAAGAACACGAATCAACCAGGTATGAATGATCTTGCTGCTCTACATTATCTTTCCTTATTTAGTCTTCTTGAGTTGTTATTACTTTTCCAATCTTGATCTCAGAATGGTGGAACCCGTCAAAGCTTACCATTTGCACCTGCTTAAATTGTATTCATAACCATTTATAATGTCATTGTTGATACCTTGATACAATTTTAGACTCAGTAATCCTAACCGTGACGATCATTCATAACGTCATTGTTGGTACCTCGATACAAATTTAGACTCAGTAATCATAACCGTAAGGATCATTCATAACGTCATTGTTGGCACCTCGATACAAATTTAGACTCAGTAATCATAACCGTGAGGATCATTCATAACGTGATTGTTGGCACCTCGATACAAATTTAGACTCAGTAATCATAACCGTGCGGATCATTCATAACGTATTGTTGGTACCTCGATACAAATTTAGACTCAGTAATCATAACCGTGAGGATCATTCATAACGTGATTGTTGGCACCTCGATACAAATTTAGACTAAGTAATCATAACCATGAGGATCATTCATAACGTGATTGTTGGCACCTCGATACAAATTTAGACTCAGTAATCATAACCGTGAGGATCATTCATAATTGCATTGTTGGCACCTCGATACAAATTTAGACTCAGTAATCATAACCGTGAGAATCATTCATAATGTTAATGTTGGCACCTTCATACAAATTTAGACTCAGTAATTATAGCCATGAGGATTATTCATAATGCTATTGTTGGCACCTTGATACAAATTTAGACTCAGTAACCATAACCGAGAGGATCGTTCATAATGTCATTGGTGGTTTTGCTTGTGTACGTTGCATTCACCTTTTTATAAACTACACCAGACTTGCTGTTTGGCGTATTCGTAAAAAGGAGTATTTTTTCTTAAACTGCTCTTCTGAGCATATCACATCTATCATGTCAGCACGATGCCTTTCCTGCTACTGCCTTCTCCTTCAGGCAGGCTTTCTCAATTTTCTACCACTTCCTCATGTTTCTGTGTCTTGTTCGCTTTTTTCGTCAACTTGTAAGTTGTGAAACAAACTCTTTTCACCAAAATTTGTCAGTTCTTAAGGAGCTCATGTTTGCAGCGTTATAGCTGTGACTTTCAAGCTCTTTAGCCTCAATTTTTCATGGCGTTCGCGTTGCGATGCTAACAAAAATATATTCCCATAGATTAAAATTTGAAACATAATTAATGCATTGAATTCAACATTGCAAAAATGCTACTTTTCGAATCATTGTTACATGTCGTGTTGGCAAATTCAATTGCTTCAAACGTCCAATATCTGCCGTATTTCTGCTGCGTGTATTTAAACTATAGAGTTGGATTGAATTAGACATGGCAGAAGTGCAACCGTTTGAAGTGGACCTAACGAGAACAGATTGACTGGCGACGCTTGAATTGTCAGCTCATAGCTGGCACTACTGATTTAGTCATCGTAATTCTTTATTTATCTGCTTTCCACTTTTTTTCTTTACTAGTTGAAAAAGGAGTTGGCTGACGCTGTGATGGCAGCTGAGCAAGAAAGAATGCAGTCCAAAGCATCGGTAAGAGAATAACATGTTTGCATATTCTTTACTAGTTGATCGTTTTACCATTCACATTTCAGTAATTTTTCCCATCTCAAGTTAGTTGTCATACCAATTACAATTAAATAGTTCTACCAATTAAATCGCAATAGCTCTACCAATTACAAGTTAGTAGCTCTACCAATTGCAAGTTAATAGTTCTACCAAATACAGCTCAACGCGAGTTAATGTTTATATATATATATATATATTACAACTCTATAATTCTACATATACTGTGATTTTGTGTACTTGGTTACAGAGAAGTTTTTTTGCTTTGTTCAATTTGCTTTATTTTGTATGTTTCTAATTTTCAGTTGGAGCGTCAACGGATCGAACTACAGAATCAAATGGAGGCAAGAATCCAGGAAACCAGGAATGATGTAAGATTAATATCATTCTCCCACTGTGTGTGGTGTGCGAGACTGTGTTCTACAGAGTTTTTATTGCCCCAGCAAATTTTGCGTTTTGTGTCAGTCCTGAAGCACGTTCCTTTCTACTTTTTCGAGATTTGATTTATTGTGTGACCCCGTTTTTGCCTAATCTGATTCAGCTTTTCATCCTCCTGGCGTAGGTAAATGACTATCAGTGGCTTCTAAGAGCTAACCTGTAATGGATTAGTGACCTGTCCAGGGGGAGTCAAGGGCTCTTATCTGCTTAAAACTATGGAAACCTGGGATAAGCAGTGGCTCCATGGGCCCACAAGACTCATAATTGATTTAGTTTTTTTGTTTCGCGTTTCTGGCAGATGGTGTCTTTCCAGAAGAGGCGCATGGAGGACCTCAAACGTGAACACACTCAGAAGCTGAAAGAGCAGTCAGAAATGGAGAAAAAGAGATTGGAAGAGAGTCTGGCAGCCCAGGTAAAAATAGCTTGAAATCAAGTGTGATAAAAATAATTGATGATGATTAAAAAACAATTAGAAACTGGGTATTTAATGTTTAAAGTAGGAGTATTTCATGAGCAGGTGCTAGTTTGAAGTTCAACTAGAATATCAAAAAATAAAAGCTTCAATATTATTATGATAAAGTCTGTAGGTTAGGTAAAAGATCCGTTTTCCAATTTATGAACCATTTAGGCTTGAGTGAAACGTTTTCATCTTATTGATCATTGTCGTCTTTATCGTCGTTGTCATCTTTTCATTATTGGACTATCATCATTATCGTCATCATCATCATCATCATCGTCTTCATCATCGTCGTTGTCATTATCATCGTCATCATCGTCGTCTTCATCATCGTCATCGTCACCATCATCGTTTTGAACATCTTCTTCACCATCATCGGTACTAACATCATCATCATCAACATCATTATCATCAGATTTATCTTCATTATTATTTTCATCTTAAGTATAATCATTAATATTATCTTATCATCAATGATCACCGACATCGTTGTCTATCTTAACATCACCATTATCATTACTATCATCATTATCATCCATAGCATCATCACCATCATCATATTGGTACAGTCCAAATAGTGATATAAGTCAACTCCGAGTATAAGGTCAGACCAGTCCATGTAACGAGATCATTCAAGAAAGTGTAAGGTCAGACCAGTCTGTGTAGCGAGATAAGTCAGGAAAGAATAATATCAGATCAGTCCATACAGCGGGATAAGTCAAGATAGCGTTACATCTGACCAGTCTACGTTACGAGATAAGTCAAGACAGTATAATTTTGGTTTAATCCATATATGCAACTCACTGTTTATTTGGGTAAGATATATAAGCTTGCATGGATTCACTTTGTCAATCAATAGAACTGTTATTTCCTGTTCTTTTCACTGAAGATCAGTACGGTTCTTACTCAAAGAAGTTTTTAGTTTTGCTCATTGGAGAATTACTAATATCTTTGCAAATGAATCTGCGCTAAATGTTTTCCTAACTGAAATTGTTAAATTCCGAAAAGAAAACATTTTAAAGATTTTAAAGATTGATACATGTTCACGATTTTTTCGATATAAAGGGATGAATCAAAAGTCAAGCACTCTATTGCCCAACTGAATGCAAAGCTCTCGATGATACAAATTTATTTATTTATTACGTCAAACAAGAAGAGGTTAGAGGTAGAAGCAAGTATGCAGCTTAACTCTGTTTTGTGTTGGATCGCTTTAGTTCAGGTGCGAATTATCTTTAAGCAGTTCGGATTCTGTAGTCTTTAAGTTGTAGAGGTCAGCTAGGTATGGCTAGACGAGATAGACGATGACGGTATCAGATCAAAGAGCAGCTCAGTGATTGCACTCGGTCGATATAATAAAGACAAGCATTTCAGTTGTGTTTTTGTTCTGTCGAAGTTTACTGATTGTGTTTGCACATCAACCTGCACTTGCACTCGTGACTATTTAGACCCTTGCACTCAGTCACCATCCAGAGGACACTCGCACCTTACGACGAACGGTAAGAACACGTCTGCGCATGCACCAGTTTGTAACACTTTAATAATATATATATGTGATAGAATCCGTGTATCATAACCCAATATAGTGACCCTCTCGCCGTATGAATTCTCGTGTCAGCAGTAATAGAGCGTCTGAAGGCCATGGGCTCGATTCCCATCTGGAGCTCAGATTTTTTCTGCGTTCTTTGGCTCCGCATGCGTTCTTTGACTCCGCGTGCGTTCTTTGACTCCGCATGATTTCTTATCTCTTGTTTACAGCTTAGGTATTACAAATAATTAAAAGAAGTATTAACGTGATTTAATCTATTGTCAATTGCTGTACGAAATAACAATTTAGTAGCACTTTAGACAAGCAAGTTAATTTAGTATCTTCAAATGTATTATATTTTATGTATGCCACGGGCATGGCAGGTCTAGTTTTGAAAGTTCTCGACCTTCCGACCTCTAGCTCTCTGTCCAGTACGATCCACCGCTGTGGTGAGGTTTGAATCTTTACGAAATCGTCTTATGATCTGCATAAGCTAACTCAGCCGTTTCCACTTCCTGTGTAGGTAAATGCACGACTATTAGAGTCTGCTAGCAGCTATTACCTGCCAATGGACTAAATATAAACAACTTTTGTAAATTTTCGTACTTCGCACTACGTATATTCGTATTTTTAGAGGTTTTTCTTTTACATAATAGGTGTGACTTTTAGAAAGAGTTAAAGTCTTATATACTGGTATTAGAAGCCGTATATTTAATCAATTAACATACTTTTCTATGGGTTTACCAGCATAATAAGCCACGCGGGATGTTGGGGGAACATGAGAAAAGTTTGTAAATCTCGTGCCAAAGGCAAGTATTCTCAAGTATTCTCCCAAGGGGTTTATTATTGCCATAAACCCATAGAAAAGTATGTTTTACTGCATTTATAAAATAACTGTGGGTTTACCGCCACAATAAAACACAGTTAATTAACCAGTAACAGCGCGCGTACCATTTTGGTTATTTTATGAAAAGGTATAACATACTTTTCATAACGACCTACCTGTTAGCTGTGAAGCGGTCATGTTGGTAGCAAGAACATTTTTTTCTTTTGCCATCATCGTAATTATTGTTCCAAACCCTACAATTAAAAAGTTTGACGTCTAAAAAGAACTGAAAAACGAATGAACTTATGTAATACTTGGGTTTATAAGCGGGAAGGTGGCTTATAACCGGTCGGGTTGTATCCATAGTGATATTTTCATTGGCAAGTGGATGGGTAGATATGTGGGGGAAAGGCTTCATACCGGAGTAGAGAAAAATATCGCCCTGGGAACCCCTGCAGTTACCATCTACATAACATTGTCCGGCAGCGTTACTAGCGTGGTTGGTCCTTGTGGTGTAGTTGTTAGCACGTCGGACTAGTAAACCGAAGATGTGGGGTTCGATTCCCTCCAAGGGCTGTATATGTTATTTTTCTCTTATTTCTTTTTAAAGTTTTTTTTTTATCCATTTCCGTAAGAAGCTATCTGAATCCCTCTATGCTAGCCATAGTGTTATGTACATGTGATATAAGCTGTATATATAAGTATACTAAACTAGTCCTTTGATATAAGCCGTAGATATAACTCCAACATATGAAGTCATGTATGGTATAAAAAATCAAGTTGCTTTTGACAGCTGATTTGTGCGTGATGTGTATTTTTAATTCTCTAGGAAAAGCCAGAACTGAGTGAGTCCGACAAAGACGAGTTAATCAAGAGTTTACAAAAACTTGAAAAGAAGCAAAGAGCTGATGTTGCCAGGTTCGACCATTATTTGGTAATCTCTGCATTTCGATAAGAGTATATCAATTCTTGTGAGCCTAGTTGGTTTGGCTGCCAGTCTACCGTGCGGGAGGCTTGGGTTCAATTCCCGGTCAGACGAACATTCGGGGTCTGAAAATGATATAGTAGAAGGTGCTTACCTTTGTTCTAGCATCTGCAAATAGTTAGACCTTCGCGTCTTCTCGGACAAAGACGTTAACCTGTTGGCCTTCCGACTCTCTATCGAGGGACTTAAGAACCCACACAGATTGTTAAAAGTAAGGCGATGATTCTAATGTTGTGTGAGCTGTCTCTTCTAATTCTAATGAGAGCATTATTATTCTGTAAGAATCTTTTTGAACCGCTGTTGGCGACAATCCAAATCTCACAAATGTCAACTCTGTAATTATTTCTAAAGTGCATTGGAACTTATATATATTCGAATATGGTGGACGTGGTTGGCGCAGTTGGTAAGATTTCAGCATTCCAACCACAAGGTCCCCAGTTGGATCGCGGCTCTTTGCCGAGACTAGAATATTTGCGTGACCTTCTTTTCCACCTGAGCCAACTCACCTCTCCATCCTTCCGAAGTAGGTAAATGAGTACCAGCGTGTGCTGGGAGCTAACCTGCGATGGATTAGTGTCCTGTTCAAGGAGAGTCAAAGACTCTCATCCGCTTATCCGGATTTAGCTTAGCATATATATGAATAATGCACTATATAAATCAATGAATTTATAGTTTATGTTTTATTTGATAAGCAACCCTCGTTCACTGGAAACAAACCCGCGCATGCAATTGGTCAAAATCAATCACATGATCATGATAAATAAAAGAACAGACCACTCTCAACAGTTCATTATAAGAATTTTACCATGCTTTTTACGATTGCTTGCAAATGGCCGAAATACAAAGGTTTCTGACTATAGAAAATGAAGAAAACTGATCAGTAATTCTATTTTTTGAAAGTTGTCCTTTATCAGAGTATACACTCAAGTTATTTAATTTGGCGGGCTTTTGGGCACACGTCTAACAGTTTTCCCACCTTTTAGTTTTAAATACGTTTGCCAAGTTTGATTTTTTTGTAAAGCAGCTGGGAACATTTTTAAACAGTTTTTCACGCTGTTGGATTTTTTGAATATGGAATTCAAACTATTACCAGATTTACTGAATACCGGATTTTCAATTGTTGAAATTGGTTTGTTTTATGGTGCGAGCATTTTGGAGCGAAAATATACAGATTCCTGACTTGTTTTGACAAGAAATCTTCAAGATGGCGATTCGGTACTTCTCAATCGGGGATGGCAGCGTGAGAAAACATTTCAAATACTGGTTGAGCTCTTCTAACTAACTTCTCAAAGGACATGCTGATGAGGTCGTAACAAGACCTGTTTTTGCTGATTTTGGTTTGCGATTTAATTTCAACTTTTGACTAATTCCAGTAAAAGCTTCGTTTTGCATTTGTTTAATTAAAAACCTTTTTTCGTCGCGTCAATTTTTCCATAAATGACTTTTTGTTATTTCTGTGTTATTCTGTTTGAACTTAATACGCAATTTTAATATGTACTTTTTTAATTAAATTGTTCAAACTCGACTCTTGCTTGAAGTTCGTTGTGTAAGGCGCGTCGTGCAATGCGGTGAACTCAGCTTGCTTATTTGAAGGGTTAGTTACTTTTAGTTCGTAGTTTGTTTACAAATATACCCACTTACTAGTGATAAAATTAACTCGTTTATTTTATCACCAGTTCGAGGGTATATTTGTAAACAAACGACTCACTTTCGGTAACTAATTCATATATTTTATATGTTTTCTACGTTCATTGTTGTTGGGACAAAGTCAATTTTAGAATTTCACACAGTTTAGCTATTAATAATATACATGAAAAAATTACTCGATTCTGATTGGCTAAGAGCAGTGCAGTTTAAGCGTAACACCAGTGCAAAA
>JAOTRI020099290.1:0-14398 GCA_028564885.2 Zoanthus sanctaehelenae
GGTAAGGGTGCATCGGGTGCACGTACCCCCCCCCCCTTCCCCTCAACTCCTCACCCCCACCTGATCATGATAAAAAGATCCGCTCAGTCAGATCAGATACGGCAAGATAAGAGCAATCAAAGCGGGATGAAATAAAAAAATGTGGACAGCCGTTCAGGTAGAAAGAAATCAAACACGATTCAACCACATGACTCTAATTTAACAGACACAAAGTTGAATGGTTATTACTAATATCCGAACAAATAAACCTCACAAATGAACGCGAAAAGAATGTTTAAATTTCCTTTTTAAGTACCTCTCCACATAAAGAAAAGACAACTCGCCTTAAGCACTACTCCAATTTGCCGAGAGACCATGCTGCCATTGGCTGCAGTTACGGTGCAGTTCTTAGCGCACCTCCGATTGGCCAAATGATCATTACACTACATCTCTTATAATTAAACCCTCGAGACCTGTATAGCCTGAATACTATCTTTGTACGGCTCTATAATGCAGCCGCCTCGCCAGCCTCGGGTCTTTGCACGGCTGGCTTGTTGGCAAAAAAAAATTAAATACCATTATCAAAACTTACATTTTTACTCAATTTTGTTTTATAAACTGTTTCTTTTTCAGATAAAATGAAGAAAGACTAAACCAGAACAATTTTCCTACGTCATCATGACGTCATTCGCACAATTATCGGGTATGAAGGGCAGATCGCAAGGAAGAGCACGTCATGATTGGAATCAAACTGTGAGAAGGAAGAGTGTTTCAACCAACCACGCCGTGGGAAACGTTATTTTCAAAATGCACAAGAACGACAAATCGCCTGATGCCAAAGTTGTTATTAATGTCGGCGGGCGAAAATTTATAACTTGGAAAAACACGCTTCGGAGATTTCCACACACATTGCTTGGAAACGATAAGTTGTCTTCAAAATTCTACGACAACGCTAAAAAGGAGTTCTTTATTGATCGCGACCCACAATTATTTCGTTACATTTTAAGTTATTATCAAAACGGGAAACTTCACAGGTCAATCGAGGAATGTTACGAACATTTTGAAGAGGAGTTAATGTTTTATGGAATCGCTCCCAGAGAAATCAACGATTGCTGTCTTGATGAAGACCTCTCTGATGAAGAAACACATCTCGAACAGTCACAAGAGCCTGTAAATGTCCATCCAATACCTAACACGCGTTTCGGACGTTTTTGTAGATACATTTGGAACACTTTGGAGGGAGAAGTCGAATCAGGTCCCAGAGCTCACATAGGAATGATCATCGTTTATTTTGTAGGAATTTTTATTTTGCTTAGTATATTTACCACAGTATTTGAAACTTTGGAATGCACGGGAAGTAGCGAGTCTTGTGCAGAAAGACAACAGATTCTTGACTGGATCGATATCGTGTGCATTGTGGTATTTACCTTTGAGTATTTAGTACGTTTGAGTGTTTGCCCAAGCCTTGTTCAGTTCCTGAAAGCACCAATGAACATAATTGATTTGTTATCGATTATGCCATTTTTTATGACTCTACTTTTACAATCTGTCGGAACGAATTTGGATGCTTTTGTTGTGCTAAGAGTACTAAGGATTTTTCGAGTATTTAAGTTGTCCAGACATTCAAAACGCTTACAGCGATTCGGCGCTGCTATGGTCAGTACATTGCCCGATTTAAGCTCCCTGTTTTTCGTTCTTATCGTAGCTGTGGTCATATTCTCTAGTATGATGTACTTCATAGAAGTTGGAGCTAAAGAAGACGCCTTCATCAGTATCCCGGATTCAATGTGGTTCACAATTGTGACCATGATCACGCTGGGGTAAGTAGAAACACGCTTTTTTAGAAGAAAAGCTCCGAATATCTATGAAATTGTTTTACATAGAAACTTTACTAATACTCATAAACAGACTTTGCGACGCTATATGAAGCACAAGAAGTTAAATCTCAGTGTTTCACGTTTATGAAAAGAAAATGCGAAGCGCATCATTTTGCAATGCCTTGATTGATTCTATAATATGTTTTTTCTTCAATTTGAGCAGCTAGAAATAGGAACAGAATTAAAAACATTTTGAGACTGAAATCCCCAAAACATTTAAAACAATAAGCCTCTAAAAATTTACTCAGTGTTCTTTTAAAAAATTGTATATTCCATAAAACGTAAATATTTAACGGCCGCCTGGTTAACCTAATTGGTAAGGTGCCGGTCTATCGTGCGGAAGGCTCGGGTTCGAATTCCGGCCGGACTAACATTCAGGGCCCGGTTCCTCAAAATTCGATTAGCGTTAACCCAGGATTAAATTTTTAATCCATGTTTCTGTTTCCTACGTTCCATAGCTTGGTTTGGGCTGCAATTTCGGATTTAACAAGTTTCTCTATTGGAAAAACCTAGCTGAATTTTATAAGCATCACGAAGCTTTACTTTTGAAAAAATGGGTCTCTTAATTTTGTCTTAATCCAGGATTAACTTAATCGGAGTTTTGAGGAACCGGGTGCAGGGTCTTAACATAACTAGAAAGTGATGCCTTTGCTCTAACATCTGCAAATGGTTAGACTTTCACGTCTTCTCGGATAAGGACGTTAAATCGTAGGCCCTAGAGGATTATACCCGATTGTACTCGAACAAAACCCAACTAGAGAGCCCGCAAAAGGAAAGCAGAAAACCAAACAACGCATGAGTTGATCATGAAGTGAACGTTTTTTATTCGATTCTTGGGTCGTGTAACTAAAGAAATTAGTTTTTAATTGTTTCCTATTACTTACGTATTATATATAAAGAATTCAAAAAAGCCGACGCAATGCTGAGATAGCATTTTCTAACTTTTAGAAAAGACTGTTAAACTTGTTCTTATTAATCGAGGACACCGCATACAAGTTTTACTTTCTAAATTGCAGTTTTACTTCTGTGAATTATCCACGATTCGTTTAATTCGTTGAGACTGTTGATTCGATATAGCTGTACACAGCTGAATGCATAAGTAACGAATAGCCTGGGTTGTACCTTTCTATCCAATATTTTACGAAGCTAAAGTTTGACACGAACAATGTTTGCTATATTTGCAAACAAATCACGAAATTAGTTTGACGAGTCGTGACAAAATCTTTCACAAAAGGAAAAAACCGCTAGTCGCCCTTATCATGTCCCAAACTCCATTCCTCACGTCCTCTGCACATTCGGGTCCCCCTTTTAAGACCTTACTAGGCAGAAGTGACCAACTGTGTCCTTAAATTACTGGAATACCAGGGTAAATAGAACATAATCGCGTTTATTACATAGATATGATTGTTTTACTGCAAAATGCGCCAACCGTAGATTTCATATAAAACTACATCCGGGATAAGCGTGACATATACCCGGGAAGATATCTTTGACGTCATTCCTTTGTTCTTACCGTCTTTTTCGTTTAGTTTTTTTCTATTTTCAAACACTTGTATCTATGTAATAAAAAGAAAATTACACTTTGGCTTGAACATATGAAGTTTATCTTCTCGAGGAAAAAAAATTACCACTCCAAGATAAAATTCATATGTTCGCTCCACCGTGTAATATCCTCTTTATATTATGGTCAACTTTAGAGAGTATTTACTTGTATTATCACCTGAAGTCCACTTTCATGTCTTGTTCCTAATAGAAAAACTTTATTGACGAACTAAAACACTTTTTACAAAAACTATTGTAATCGTAACTGCGACAGTACGTTCACTATGCAATGATACAATTGCAAACTGATGAAAGGCGTAACAAATATTGTACGTTCCACAACAATACAATAGGAATATGTAACATTAGAATTAACCTAGTAGGTGAATAGCACTTTTTGCGCGCTCTGATTGGTTTATCAAACACGAATATCCTGCATTATTCATCATAGTCACTTAACAATAACAAGACGCTCTAGAAGAGTTTACTGGGCTACCCTTTGTTCCAGGTCCCCCTCGCAAAACGACTGGCACTGCAAGGTACTATGGGATACACTTTGTCAGGTCGACAAAACAAACGAATTTATAACGGTTAGCACTCGTTCACATACCGTAAATGATCTATTTAACACCCTGGGCGCTTATATAATTTTAAGTGTTTTAGAAAAGGCGCTTAATAGATAAGACGCGTCTATTGGAGAAAGGCGTTTTTTACAATCGATATCTTACACCTTCTAATAACAGTTTTCCAGTTAACCCTTTTAATCCCAGTTGAATTATTAAGTTCTCCCAACTTGAGCCCATACTTTTTATTGAACAGGTTTGAGAGAATTTCACTTTTAATCTTCAGTAGTTTGCTTTGTTTCATCAATTCTCATTTTTATTACCAAATGTCTTATTTTATATTTGTTATTTAAGGAGAAGTTAATTATTGATAATTTATTGGCAGAGAAAGGGTTAACAAAACTACTTGCGATTGGTGCAGTTTAACTAAACAATGTCAAGTAACTGTTGCGACAGTGTGCAAGTCTTGAAGACAAGTCAAAGTTTTTCTCTTTCATAGCAATCCTCGTGTACAATATCTATATATATAGAAATTCAGTGACAAATATTTAAGTCTTGTTATTTACTTCATCTATTTCATCGTCGTCAAAAAGCGGCATATTCATGTCATTCGCTTTGCCGATGTCTGAATCTGTATAGTTCCAAATACAATACAGAGAGGCGTTTAATTTGGCTCCTCCAATACGGGGCGTTGAATGGAAAGAGGCGTCTAACTAAAAACCCTACTTTGATCTGGGCGTCTATTGGATATGAGGCGTTTAATGGAGAGTGGGTGTTAAATAGATCATTTACGGTACCACAAAAGGACCGAACTATTCAAACCATTTGATCATTCAGATAACCATTTTATGAAACCGGAGAAGTTCAGATTTATGGCAAACAAACTCTCGCGTTAATGTATTCAATTAGACGTGCAGTGGATTTTATAATTCCCATCTCGATACTTTGAGTAGAATTTGCACTTTTAACCCTTTCAATCCCAGATAAAATTTTTAAATTCTCCCAACTTGTTCTTATACTTTCTACTGAACAATTTTGTGAGAATTTTATTGTTAATCTTCTGTAGTTTGCTTTGCTTGATCAACTCTTAGTTTCTCATTGCCAAATGTTGTATTTTGTACGTGTTGTGTTAGGAGAAGTTGGGTGTTGATAACTGACTGGGACTTAAAGGGTTAATCGCTCGCCCTCCTGATTTACTGATCTCAAACGGTCTCGGAACAGGATTGGGCATTCTGAAAATATTAAATGTGAGTTTGTATGCCGTAAATCTGAACTTCGATCTCCGCCGGATTTCATATAATGGTTATCTGAATGATCAAGTGGTTTGAATATTTCGTAGTTCCTTTTGAGGTATGTGAACGAGAGCTAACCACTTATACGGGCTTACCACAGGTAGCCTATTAAAAAATTGATTGCACTATGATTTCTTGCGCGTGAATTAGATTGTGGAAAAGTAGTTAAGAAATTTGTTTTTGGCAAATTATTTTATTAAAAAGTGTTATTCACAAGTTTATTCTGTTCTGTGTCCGTGGTCTAGCTATATCCCACTTCTGGGGATAATTATCTTAAAAAGGACTCAAGGGATTCAAGATTAAGTGCAATTAACATCTAGGATCTAAAATCAAAATCTTAAACCATTAAGAATCACGTTTCAAGTTAGTTTTCTAAATCAATTTTAAACAAAACAGGCTTTTCTTTTGAATTTGTAAAGGTAATCGAACCTTAACGTGTTCAATATGTAATTAATTTGCACACGTAGAAGTGTGATTTGGGTGATCCCACTTACAAAACTAGATTTATTTTAACTCCTTACTCAACGAGTAAAAGATTTGATTACTTGTTAATAATATACATGAAAAGTTATAAATAATATCGGTCAAAAAGCAAAACGTGGCAGAAACAACGTGATAATTTATTCGTGCATTTTGATTGGCTTATTATCATGTGACAATACATGTATCCATGCAATTCATGCCTTTATCGTTGTCATAAAAAGATGCTGCATTATGATAGGCTTATTAGCTTTAAAATTGTAATTGCACAAAATTTCGATTTTCTGCACGAAATTACAAAGTAATTGCACTTCTGTTGACCAATCAGAATCAAGTTATTTTTCATTTATAAAGTAATGGTTCTCACTGTTATTAATCTTATTACTATTCTTATGACTTAAAAATAGAAAACAAATTATTTAGTTCATCACAAGATATATTAACTATTATTTAATAGCAATAGCAGGGTCGTAACGAGGGATATGGGATCAGGGATCAAAGGCCTAAAAAGGGTCGGGATCAGGGATCATAGCCCCGGGATCAGGGATCACAGCCCCGGGATCAGGGATCACAGCTCCGGGATCAGGGATCATAGCTCCGGGATCAGAGATCACCAGTATTTTTCATGGTATCTGCAATCAGGGATCACAGCCCAGGGATCAGGGATCACAACCCGTGGGATAGGGATCAGCAGTATTTTTCATGGCATCAGGGATCAAGATTATCATCGTTTTGGGATCAGGAATCAACATTTTGGGGAAAAATATGGGATCAGTCACGAAAAAATACCCCTCGTTACGACCCTGCAATAGTTACTAAGTATATTTTGCCATAAAATATATTATCGAATTACTATTCATTAGCAATAGTTGCTAAGTATAATTTATTACAAGATACATTAATTATCATTCGATTGTAATAGTCGCTATTTATGCTTTAAAAATTTAAAAATAATTGAAATCGAGTGGATGCGATTTTTTGTATTACGGTTAACCTATGTTATGTTACGATGTTTAACCCAGTTGAATTATTAAGTTCTCCCAGCTTGAGCTCATACTTTTTACTGAACAAGTTTGAGAGAATTCCACTTTTAATCTTTCGTAGCTCGCTTTGTTTGATCAATTCTCATTTTCTCATTACCAAATGTCTTATTTTGTGAATGTTATGTAAGGAGAAGTTGAGTGCTGATAACTGATTGGGAGTTAAAGGGTTAAAATGCAAGTATCACGATTTTGACAAACTTTGTTTTATACATTTTCTTAAATGATTTTTAATGTAGAATTCGATTTTTCTACTAAAAATTTGTTAAGAATAAAATTTTCTTATGGATTTGACCCACAAATAATGATTTTTTTCCGAAGTGCCTATCACTGGTCACCATTTCCCCATTCGGTGATGACGTTATAATCGTTATGCAATTTTCTCGACTTTGCTCATTTTAATTGTGTGCATCTTTCGCCAATTTCGCGAACATTTTTACTGGGTATTTCCCAAGAGTTGTTGTTATCGAGCGAGACCGGAACCACACTTATGACGTCATAAATACGTAAAAGCTATCAACTCCGTTTTTATGCACTGATTGAGACTCGGACAAAAATGTCTCTTAACTTCCATAATAACTCCCTGTAGAATAAATATTTGTTGTTTCGGGAATCTAGACATTAAACCTAACATGTGGTATCAACTTGTTTTTTCGTGATACTTGCACATTAAAACGAGGAAAAATCATGGTTACAGTGCGACTTTTTTGGTTGGTATCAACGAAACAAACTTCGGGAGACATCAATTGCTGAACTGCCCAATATATTCTCTGAGTATCGTATCCTACGTCATACCACACCGCTGACCAGCTCATTTGCGACCATGGTATCATACAACTTCTTCAGATTTCTCTTTGTTTCTATATTTAATTTCTCAATAGGATTTGATCAATTTAAAAAAAAATAACTTCAAAGAGTTAATCTACTACACTAATGAACTGAAACAAAAATAGGTTAGTTTTAGCATTCAGTACTCTTTTAAGCGGATGAGAATCTTTAACTCCCCCTGGACGGGATACTAATCCATCGCAGGTTAGCTCCCAGCAGACGGTCATACTCATTTACCTACCCCGGAAGGATGGAAAGCTGAGTTGGCTTAGGCAGAAAAGAAGGTCACACAAATATTTGACTGATCTCGGCAAAGTGCCGGGATCAAACTGGGAACCATATGGTTGGAAAGTAGAGGTCTTAGCAACTGTGCCAAACGAAAAAAGAAGACAAATAATAAACCCTAACAAAAGTAACCACCATCAAAAATTTGCAATCGAAAAAATTATTGGTAAGTTTACTTGAATACCTGCAATCGTCTATTTTCACATTCGCACACTATTACCGTCCCATCATGCAACACTGTGACATCTTCAGGCCAAGATAATTGGCCAAGAGCGTTTCCCATTCGGCCAAAGGTCAATACAAAGGTGCCATCGAGTTTGAAGAGCTGTAGCCTATCATTGTGGTAGTCACAGACAAGAATCATATCAACTTGGTAGACTGCAAGGCCCGATGGGTGATTGAAGGCACCAAACTCGCTTCCCTCTAAACCAAACTTGTATTGAAACTTTCCTTGATTGTTAAAAACTTTAATGCAGTGGTTTTCTGTATCGGAAACGAAAAAGCGATCGCTA
This sequence comes from Zoanthus sanctaehelenae, assembly GCA_028564885.2. Taxonomy (NCBI): domain Eukaryota; kingdom Metazoa; phylum Cnidaria; class Anthozoa; order Zoantharia; family Zoanthidae; genus Zoanthus; species Zoanthus sanctaehelenae. Next base: position 8,399 of record JAOTRI020099290.1, read on the forward strand.
TGGTATAAGGCATAGTAAGGAGAATCCAACTTTTCATCACCTTCGTCTCCGAACTTCAGCAAGAATTTTCCATCGGAGGAAAAAACTTGAATGCGGTCGTTGTTTGTATCAGAAACGATAATCCTGTCAGCATAATCCACGGAAATGCCACTCGGGTTGTCAAACTCGCCGTTCTCACTTCCTGTTCTTCCGAAACGCCGTACAAGATTCCAGTTATGAAGGTTGATAACTAGGAGTCTATCTTTAGCCTGCTCAACTACAACCAAGTTTCCCACCGAGTCAAACGCTACCCCAGCAGGTCCCTCTAATTTAGAGGACTTACCTCCACGAAAATACTGCGTGATCTCTTTTAAAAAATTGCCTTCCTTGTCAAAGATTTGAACAGAGTTTTTATCAAAATCGGCGACAGCGGTTTGACCTTCAGAGTTAGCTGAAACGCCGCTTGGTTTTCTAAATCTCTGGTTTGCTCCAAGGGGCCCTCCGAAGATAAACAAAGGCCGGAAATTAACTGGGACATGAAAGGGACTATTGCCTAACTCTTCATCGATGATACTAATTTTGATATCATATCCGCCCACAAATGTCGGTGTGTATGTAACAATGTAAGTTCCATTTTTGAAATCCTCAATCGCTGGCTCTATCACTTCGTGTTCAGAGACACTAGACCTGATTTCAACAGATACCCGGTCAATACTGCTATAGCACACTTGACCAGCGGAGTCGCGCGTAGTTATCGTGATGTTTTGTTTTTCTCCGACATTTGCCCCAACAGTGTCCATGCCTTCTATAGTACACTGCTTTGGGTTTGTTGAACTGACGGAGATTTGACCCAAATCTCCAAGTAAGTCGAGCAATTCTTTGCTGGGAACATATTGGATACTGTTAAACGGCAGTTTAGGAGCAAGTTGATGGGCCTCTAAAGTAGCGTTTTCCGTCAATTCTTTCTTTAAACTGTTCTTTACTTTCATAACCCTACTCCAGCAATCAGATTCAAGAATATCTCTACTTGATTGAAAACAATCACTTTGCTTGTTTAACTTTGCTAAGAAAGTAAGTCTTTCAACATTTGCAACTTTGAGAAACAACTCTTTCTCCTGTTTTAGCTTATCAATCATCACCTCTTCATGTTGACTGATTGATTGGCGAAAGATTTCATATGCTGACTTGATTTTCTCATCAGCTTTTTCCATTTCATTTTTTATTCTGGTCACATTGGATTCAAACGTTTCTCGTTCTGTATTCAGTAAAGAAGCCTTGCCTTCTGCGAGCTGTAAAAGGTTTTTAATTTCTTCCTTTTCTTTTAAAGCCGCGTCCTTGATGTTTTTGTAATGATGAGTTCTGTGGCTCCATATTGCACAGTCACGACATATGCTAACGTCACATGTTTCACAAAAGAATTTCAGATCTTCCCTCGTGTGTAGATGGCAAAACACCGAACGGTCCAGAAAATCGTTTAAATCCTTCTTATTCAACGACTCGATCTTATGCATCCGATGTGAGTCACGAATGGCTTTCAGCATATTGTGAACATTTCTGCAGCTTTCACACATGAAATTCTGGCAGTCAAAACAAAAATACTTCGATTTTGACTTCTCGTCGCAGTTCTCACAGTTTAAAAGAATCTCTTTCGTACAATTTGAGTTGTTTACATCAACTACTTCCATGAGTCGACTGTAAAGAAAGTTTGAAGGTAGAGTTGCAACCCCTGAATCTGTGACAGCTGTTGGTTTTCGACATAAGGGGCAAACTATTTGGCCATTTTCTAATGTAGATTGTAAACATGACTTACAGAAAGTGTGCGAGCAGTCTAAAGATTTAGGCTCCTTTAATATGTCTAAACATATTGCACAATTCATCAGTTCCATGTCCTCGCTACAAGTTTCAGGCAGCCGGGCCATAATCACTGAAGGCACAAGCAGAGTGCTAACTGATGTGGGTGTATATAATAATTTGTCCACCACTTTAGTTGTCGTCGCGTGAATGGTCATGTGCTCAGTGTGTCATATTGGACCGGAAACAAGGCAATGTTGTTGTTTTTTTAAAAAAAAAAACATATCCTTTAGAAAAATAAACTGCTCCAAGTTTGACTTAATTTTCCCGTCCATCACCATCATTTTAGCCGTGGTTTTTTCATTATTGAAGTGTTTCAGGAAAAACAAATTACTTGTCAAATATAAAATGAACCATGAAAAACATCCGATATTTTGGCTGGCATATGGGCGCGTTGTTTAATGTTTCTTGTGATTTCATTATTCAATGTGCGTTGTTGATTTTTATAAGTGTATATTGCTCAAATGACTCTTGTGGCAAAACGATGCCTTGATTTTTTCTTTTAAATTTTTCTTCAATATCAACTGCTAGAAATATGAACAGAATTTGAGGCTGAAATCACCTAAATATTTTGAACAATACGCCTTTTGAAAACGCGTGCATGCGTAACGGTGCCCACAAACCACTGGCTTGCACGTATTCTATAAATAAAAGGCAAGTCAACAAAAACATAAAACAATTGTACTTTTAACTTTAAATTTAAAGTTGTGTTGATCAAATTATTTATAAGTCAGGCACAAGGCCTTCTCTGGGGTCTAATGTTGCCCAGTACCGTTGAATGTTGCCCAATACTGCGACACTAGGCGATATTTTCACCCCCTTTCCACAGAGTACTTAGTAGGCCACGAGTTTCTTTTGATACCAAAATAGACTACCTGATAATTGAATTACTTTATTTTTTTAAAAGAATTTTTAACTTGTATAAATTGTGCGGTGAAATAATCTATAGTTAAAAACTTCGTATCTTGGTGTTAAACGTTTTTCTAAAAGACGGTAAAAACTTTTTGCCGAATTTTGGCCTGTGAAACGTTTTCTTGGGAACTGATTTATTCATTGACATTTTAAGTAGCATTATGCAAACACCGGTGCGAAACTCAATGCATGCGTGCGTGTTTGGCAATCAATAACATCTCTTTATTTAAAAGAAACAAAATGATTTTATAATAAAGATACTATAAAAAGATATATATAAAAATACAGAAATTCATGTCAAAAGCAATAACTGAATAAGCAGGATAAGGAGTGTTGTTAAGTCTATAAATTTAAAGATTCTTTTCAAATTTTAACACTTTTCAAACTAAAAAGTTGATGCGGCGACTTTATAGCATTAAAACTAAAAGCGCTGAGGAGAAACTGGAAATTTTTTAATTAGTTCTTATTTAATTTTTTTTGATTTTGTTGTGCTGCAAACTGCTCTTCTCGACACTGTTTACGAAATTGCTTTAAAAATTATGCTGTAGCAAGACAAGGGTAGACAAAAGAAAAATATGAAAAATAATAAAACCGGCATGGCATTTTTCAGCTGGATAGGATGGTAAACAAATCTTTTCTTACTTACGTATTCTTAAATTTCCTTTATGAAACTGTAATCTCTCACAACTTGAAGACAAAGCCAAACCACATCATTCACTTTATATTCCATACAGTTTACTCCCCTTAGCCCTCTGAAAATGCGCTATAAAAATAGTTCGGATGGTAAATTTTTTTCAGTTGCTCTGCAAGTACAGATCACTTCTTCCTACTCAATCTATACCGGGTATACTATCAATATTTATTTATTCATTCATTCATTCATTCATTCATTCATTCTTTCTTTCTTTCTTTCTTTCTTTCTTTCTTTCATTCATTAATTCATTCATTTATTTATTTATTTAATTATTCGACTTTTACTGAACACGTAACAATTAAATATGATGAATAATAGCTAGATGTCAGTTAATGAATAAGTTCTTTATTGTAATGTTTGAATAGAAGGTGCAAATGAATGTCTGTAAATTTAAAAGAATTCACCAGGAAATTTTCACGAGTGTCAAATTTTATGCAAAATTTCCTATTGATCGTACGTTAGCGCTATTGAAGCTCCCTTGGCTTTATTGTAAATTCGTTTGCACTGATAACAATGCCGTTTCGCTAGAAAGATAGTTCCTTTGCGCTTAATGAACAGCAAAAGGTTTAAAATTAATACTGGTATTTTTAGTTTAAAACAAAGCCGGGTTTGTGAAGGTCAAGCAGCTCATCCCCCTTTCCCTTTTCGGTACTTGGTACCGTACAGTGTATACTTGCTCAGTGTTTGACCATGCGGAGGGTGGCCTACTTACTGCTAGTTCCTCCCGCCTGAGATCTAGCTGTTAAAAATTATCTATGCTAGTAATACTAGTGAGTAGTTTTTAAACTCTGAATCTTCCCATTGTAGCTATGGAGATATGGTACCATCAACCGTACTGGGTCAGTGTTTGGGTGGCCTATGTTGTATAGCTGGCGTGATTCTTATCTCTCTTCCCATCCCGATCATTCAGGAAAAGGATATCTTCAAGAAAAACATTTTGAGTGTTTATAACGTAGACGATATGAGGAAGAAAATCGAGGAGATGAAAGACGGCGAAGTTGACAAAGAGAACAGAGATTGAAGTAAATAACGATTATCATTAATATACCGGCGGCCAAATAGCAAACTGCCCTCATCAAAGCATCTAAACAGCGGGCATAAATGACCGTGTGCGGGCGGCAAATTCATTTACCGCCCTGCTCCTGATTGACTGAGGAGACGTCGTACGACTACGACTCTATACATTGATTTTTAAGCTTATTTTTTGGCTAGGGGACATTGACAAGACTATTTTTTGTCACTTTTCTATTAAAAAGCCAAAATTGTGTACTTAAGTTCAGTAAGATACTCCATTAAAGATCAAGCTTTTTTTATTGGCATAGACTCTTCATGATATGGCCTTGTATATTGATGATAATCGCTCCGCTCGGGCGCAAATGATGCTACACGGGCCACAAATAAACAATATGCCCTCCAAAACTTCAGTTATTGTCCTATTCCTGTCCAATCGCAATTTCTTAACTAAATCACAGATAAAGGGCGTGACTTGTGAACCTTTACCTCCATCCATCTGGTAGAATCATTTCACAATTGCTAAGATTTGAAATTTTTCCGTTGGAACTGTCGTTTTCTTCTAGCATGCACTCAATGCATCGGAAGCGTCGGACACAACCTAGATAGACCATTTTCGCCCTTGTTATTTTTTTACAATGACGGATGACTCCTAGCCTCACTATGAAGTTAGACTGACACCTAAGTTTCGAGGTAGTGTTAAAATATTCACAAAGTATACGTATTGTTGAAGGTGTGACTTCTGGCACTTTCTCTCGCAAGTATTAATCAATACTAAACAACAAAATCGAACCACAGTTTTGTATTATATAAACATAATCCACTTACCAACGCTTTGATTATTAAATGTTATGTAACATGTTCTATGTGCATATATTTTTGAACATATCTTCTTCCTCCAGGCCTGTCAGAACCCATTGATCAGAGAATAGAGCAGTGGTAAAGTGTGACGTCACAAAAATAAATGTTTGTGAAATTATGGAATTTTTTAAGATCTTCCGAGAGATGAAGACTAAGAATGTATCCTTGCTAAAATCAGCATCTTGGTGCAAATTGCCAGCAAGATATTACCACAATTATGCACTAATGCTCCATACATATTCTTCTTTAAATGGCTTTGTTCCTCATGTTAGGAACCAAGCCAATTTAATAAAGATTTGTATGGGGTCATCAGAGCATAACCATGGCAATATCTTATCACTGATTGGTAGTTAAAAGCTAAATTTCGGCATGGAGGCATTTTTAAATCTTTTTCTTTTTAAATACAACTACGGAATAATCACTTTAGTACTCTATTTCATTTCTATTTAAGTGAAAATAAAACATAAGATCACAAGTTTTTGTGTCAAACAGATTTTAAGTACGATTTATAACAATTTTATTGATATTAAAAAATCCAATCAAAGTTTTTAAACCGGTTTAATTTCTTTTGTAAACCATTCATGCGGGAAAAGTAGAAACCCACGCAGCTCATGATCAATTGAAGGAGCACATGCGCAGGTAGGGGCCGTCGGAAAATTGATCTGATAACAAATTAAGTTAGGGGTAAGGGG
>JAOTRI020099301.1:0-14394 GCA_028564885.2 Zoanthus sanctaehelenae
TTATAAGGGGGATAATATCATGTAAAAACATTCCTTGTTTTAGAGGAAAGTAGAAAAGATAAAACCATACCGTTTATAAGGGGGATAATAACATGTAAAAACATTCCTTGTTTTAGAAAAAAGTAGAAAAGATAAAACCATACCGTTTATAAGGGGGATAATATCATGTAAAAACATTCCTTGTTTTAGAGGAAAGTAGAAAAGATAAAACCATACCGTTTATGATGGAGATAATAAAAGATGAGACAATTCAATGTAATTGGGATGAATGTAAAAACGATGTAGCCGTAATCGGTTTTGATGATTCTTCAGAAGATGAAATGAAATGTACAGCTGCGATGTTATATATTAATCATTATCCGTTTAAGTGGTAAAGTATCATTCATTGCAAGATTGCTTTAATAACACTAAAGCATAAATCCAATTCTCTTATTCTTTTGATTGTTTTCAAGAGTATTAACCTTAAAAATAGTTTTACCAAAAACTTTAAAGTTTGGGTGTTATTTTCACAGCTTGCTTCAGAAAGAGGCCGTTTACCAGTTGCTAGTACAAAACATGCCCCATGGGGAGAAGGGTTCAAAAATCATGCTAAACCGTTCATGAGAGCCAGGTGAGTTTATAGTGAATCAAGACTTTTTTTGATAAAAAATGCAAAATTAATTGAATAGAATACTAAAGTGATGACGTCACAAAATGTTTTTTGTGCAATCACTAATTCTGTAGTTATATTTAGAAAGAACAAGATGAAAAATGCCTCCATGTCGAAATTTAGCTTTTCACCACAAGGGATGAGATATTGCCACGGTTATCCTCTGATGACCCCATACAAATCCTTGTTAAACTGGCTTAGTTCATAACGTGAAGAACCAAGCCATTTTTAGAAGGATATGTATGGAGTCATTAGTGCATATCTGTGGTAATATCTCGACGGCAATTTGCACCAAGGTGCTTATTTTTAGCAAGGATACATTCGTAATCTTCATCTCTCGGATGATATTAAAAAATTCCATAAGTTCACAAATTTTTATTTTTGTGACGTCACACTTTACCACTCTATGTAGTTCAGTATAGCCACAAGTGTAATCACTTTACAAGTAGAAAAAGTATTAAACGAAGTTTAATTTCTAGTTCTTTCCCGTCCATGTTGCTAAGATTAATAATATTTCTTAATATATTCTTTGGTACTGATCGGCTGTTGTAGCCCTTGTACGTTGTGATTGGTTGACCAAAATTAAATTGGCTGTTGACCGTAAGGCAGTTCATCAGCACGAATTACAACAAATAATTTTAAAGAAAATATTATGAAAGCCTCGATGAGTGAACGCACGGTTAAATTGAAAAATATGCAATGTGAGTAAAGTAGCAACACGAGCGACGTTTTGAACGATTTTTTTCCTCATTTTGTGCTTACATGTGACTTTGGTAATTCCTTACAAGCAAACTGTGGGTAGTCCTCACGTCTCATTCCCCAGTCCCCCCGCCGGGCAGGTTTGCAGTACTAAGTTCTCTTTTTTTGTTTTGCTGACAGGGCAAACCGTGAATACTGGGAGAATCTTGAACCTGCAACTGGAAGGCCATTTAGTCCTGCTTTCTCAAAACCCTAAAATAGATATTACATTTTTTCATTCTGACGTTTTAAAGACAGCCACTTTCATTAAATGCAGAATGACATTTTTAAACAATGCTTTTGATTAAAATAGGGCTCTTCAGCGACATGTCAAACTAATATTCAAATTAGAATTGAACGTTAGTTTATACTTTGTCTATAATATTAAACGAGTCACTAGAACTGAAAACACAGCGTCATGATTTGTATACGTGAGGTGAAATAAATTTTATTTGGAATTAATGACAAATTTAGTTGTCATCTTGTTGCCATACTTTATGCTGTTTTGGTGTTTGCAATAACTGATAAGTATACGAACAACAAATAAGTGATCCCAAACGAAAAACAAAGTGATCATGAATCTTTTATAATAATAGTAATAGTAATAAAGGCTTATTAGCAAATCCATAAAAAAATGGCTCTTCTATGCTAAGTTACAACATGGCTAAAAATTTATAAATATCTATACTAAACTATATTACAAAAAGTTAAATAAATACATGGGAATAATAATTATGTAACACTATTAAGATAAGAAGTTTAAAAATAAGTTCCAAAAGTCAAGGATAAGCATATTACAAACTATTGGCAGCATCAGCTGCAAAGTATTTCTTGGTGCGCGATTGAACTGATCTAAATCTAGACATGAGCGCGTGTAAAGTGGAAGGGAATTAAAAACCTTAGATGCGCTGTATTGAAATGTGTCCCGAATGTAGGTTATTTCTAGTTTGTACAGGCTGGCGGAGCGTAAAGTTCTTGTAGGTATATAATACTCTAAATTTTAAATATTAGGGCCAATGTGGCGAGTGCAATGCCTTAAAGGCTAAATTAAATAAAAGGAAATCCTGTCTTTCTTTGATCGGCAGCTAACCTAATCTGACAAGTTGCTTCCTTACATTGAAAGGAGAAATGTTCTTTAATTTCCTTAATATCTACAAAGTAGAATAGCAACTAGCTATCTTGGCATTAACGTCCACCTCCCACTCGAGGGCGTGTCCATCAACCGCAAGATTAAGCTGGAGATCGTCTAAGTGGTGAACTCGCGCCATCTGAAGAGTGCATACATACATACACACATACATACATACATACATACATACATACATACATACACACATACTTTATTATCTTTCCCCATAAGGGCTTTTCAAAGACAATGTTCTAATAAATATATAATTATTTATCTTATTTAAAATGAAATAAATATAATAAGATTAAAAACTATGTTACACTATCTTACAGTTAAAAAACTAAAAACTAAGTGTCTAAAAATTCTTGTAATAATTTAGTTCTAAGTAAATGTTTAAAAATATTGATATTTTTACATAACTTAAGCGAAGAGTCGATAGAATTCCACAGGTTTACTGTTCTATAATAAAAAGTCCTTTGGCCACTGTTAGTCTTGAAGAGAGAAATATTTAGGTTTTGCGAGTTTCTAGTAGTGCGATTGCTTGCGATCAGCTCGTTTAATAAACTGCGAAGAAAGATACTCCGGGGCACAGCCGGTCATGCCTTTGGCGTACTGCTTTCGAAGCCTTTTCGATAAGTCGTGCTAGCTAGCAAAATATGATGCGATAAAACATTTTTTGTAAATATGTTGTCGCACAATCACCTAACATAAGGAAAGTGGAATATTCACTGAATAATTAGACCGATGATAGGAGGCAACGGAAAACGGTAAAATTGCAGAGAACCGTTTAGAAAGTCAACAAAGCAAATTATGTGAACGGTTTGTCTTTTCGTTACGAAAACATTTGTAATTTAATACGTTTTTGATAGAAAGTCGCTGTCCGTCCCTACATAATTTTTAATAATTGCGTTTGCGAATACACTTTTATAATTGCAAAGATATAACCTTTTATAATCTATTCAGTATCTAATCAAATAAAATTCGGCTTACCTCCAAGAACTTGAACCACAAAGTAAAACACTCCGCGGAGTATGGAGATCTTCTGTGCAACAACAAAACCAACCGTGAGTGCAGGATTAACAAGGCCTCCGCTGGTGTGGAATGTAGCCATTACAACAGTAGACACAGTCAGCCCTGTGGTCAACGCGATGTGCAGCACCGATGGAGGATTATCAGGGTCCATACGAATTGCTGAACCCGCGGCTATGAAGACAAAGAAGAAACAACCAAAAAATTCCGATGCAACACAAAGCCAAAACTGCTTTGTATACATTTCCTTTATAAATGATTCAGCCATTCTGAGCAAGATTCTTTTCGCTGAGAATTGACAACAATAATGATTGCTGTACGCTCAACATATGGGTTTTATACTGGTTTTCAGTAGGGCGGAACCGAGCCAATATGGTTTCAAGTCAATTCCTCTGAAATCAACCGCGAAGACAAGACTTTCGGAACTTCGAAAATTGAGATTCTTTAGAGATGCATCTGTTTTAGTAATGTACAAAACATTATTTTTGAAACATTGCTTTTTCAAATAAACTTAGTTTTCATTATATTGTGCGTAAGCTAAGGGGAACGGTATGTCAGAATGACATTAAATTTTCACCAAAAATAGAAGATGCATCGACAATTTTCAGAAAAAAAAGACACAAAGGGTAGAAACACTGACAAGGGCAGGACTGCCATCAGCAAATGCATGCTGACAGCGCTATTTCTAGGCCATTACAAGATATTTTATAAAGTATTTAAGAGCCAAACAAAAATATAAGTGAGACTGTTTATAAAGATCTTAAAGCCTACTTTAAAAAACAAAAAGGTTTACATCGTGATTTTGTTTGCTTTACTACTTAATTTTTCACTTGTTAATTTAAAACGTGTTTTCTCAATGTATTTTCATTCTCTTCAATTATATATATTGACTAGTAATTGTTAACACTACGGCTGCCCCCGCACTTTGAACTTTTTTTAAATGACTTTGCATTATTGCTCGGTCACGTGACCACAGCTATCATTAATCAATTAGCTATAACAAAATTGTATCCAGAGATGGAAAGAGCTGGTTGACATTAGTCAGATGTTATAGTTTCAAATCTTACTGTTAGTTCTTCAAAATTAACAGCGATTGTAAAATTAAAGTTTTTCTAAAGAAATGTATGCGAAAATGTTACTCCTGAACAAGGCGGTTGCTCACCAGTCATACAAATCCTTATAAAATACTCTTTTTTGTTGCTTGGCATTTTTTACATATTTGAAGTCAATAGGATGAAACTTATGGTGTCATGTCCATCGAAAAGTCAATAATTCTGTAAGATTAACTTTTCAAACCAAACGAGTTCATTATCAGTAATATCCGTCAGTTTAACGTTGTTGAATTCCTATTTTACTTTATAAGTTCATATTATAATCCAATTCAATTTAACATTTATTTTTATACTACTCTCAGCTTATATAGCCAGGTTTATTGAATGATCAGAATTGAATTGATCTGATTTTATACCAACTATGTATAAATATGGTCAGAAATATATAATGATCAGGTCAGGAAACAAGAGGACCTGAAATTTCCTGAAGGCCATTAATCTTCCCACATATAAACCTGTTAATGACATTTTCCACCACCAAAGCTTACAAATATAGAGAAAATTTTTAAACTAACAAATTATTTCTTGGTTTTTACGTTCTTTGCTTTTTCATATCTTTGTTCTTCCAACAATAAAGTATTGTAAATGACAAAAAATATGGATGTTTAAGCCAAGTCTAAATAATTTATTTCAATTGAACTTCAAAAAGAGCAACATTTCATGTAAGCGCAAATATAATAAACGGTCGTATATTTCATGTACTTTATGCTCTCCCACGCAATTGCGAATTTAATCAAACTAGCTCTTTATTTCGTATCAACCAGTAATTTTATGAGTGATATCCGTTTTAATGCTCTAAATCTAAATACAGAAAACAGTAACAATCACGAGTATAAAGCTAGTTGTAAAAATATTTAAAAAATAAACGTGCGTTAACTTTATAGTATTGGCAAACCAGAGCCATAGCCGAATGATGCGCAAACTCGAGGCTTCCGTTTCTCTATAAAACTTCCGAGCTGAATATTCGGTGAGGTTTTAAAAAATGTTTGTAGAATGCAACCCAAAACATGAGTAATTATACGCAACCAGGTCAGCTATGTCCACAGATTCAGTGCCTAGAATAGAACGATAAAAATTGCTTTTTTTTATTTTTAAATAGGCTCTAAAAGAGTACACACAGTATTTTTTATTACACTGATTTAAATTTCTAGTTGAAGGTGGACGTCATTTTCATTAGTATAATACGTATACCAAAAAGGTCAGTAAGAAGCAACAATTTAAGAATAATATATTTTACGATAAAAGTTAAAATTGATAAATTACATATATCTTTCGGTGCAACATGCACCAACATCAGATACAAATGCAAATATGTCAAAGTTTACAATCTAAATAGTGAAAACATTCAATAGAAAAAAACTTTTAGAATAGCAAAGCTGAACAAAAGAACAATGGTAGGCAACAGGACAAAACTATGTGACTTAGTGCCAATGCTAAACACGAAGAACTAACTAACTAAATAAATAAAATTAATAAATAGCTCAGCGATGCGTGTATGAAGATGTCACATTGTATTGGCTATACTTGTCAACACGCATCGTTGAGCACAGGCAACTATCAAGTTCTATCGGCAGACACCTCCGCACGGCCGTTCTTCTCGATCTTCGGCAGTCCAAGATTAGAACTTTAAAATTCTGAAGCGCTGTAGTAATAAATTTGACTGCTTAATCTTTGAAGTGCTCTTTATTAAGCAATATACAACCAGATCTCAATATTCAGAGTGACTCTTTCAAAACTAAACTAATTACATAACTTCAATTCATTATTATCTGTTTATTAATTTTATTTATTAATTTATTTAGTTCTTCTTGTTTAGCATTAGCTCTAATTCACATAGTTATGTCCTGTTGTTCAGCTCTCTATTGTATTTTTGGCCCGTTGGCTACAACTGCTCTTTTGTTGAGCTCTGCTATTGTAAAAACAAAATTTTTTTCTATTGAATGTTTTCACTATTTAGATTGTAAACTTTGACATATTTTCATCGGTACCTGATGATGGTGCATGTTGCACCGAAACGTTATTTATCAATTTTAACTTTTATTGTAAAATGTACACCCGTATCTCTTCTTATGAAATTTAAGAATAACTTTTAAAAACACTTTTAAGTTTAAACACAGACATGTTTCGGTATTTACCTATGTCATCTTCATCTAAACATTTTGGACAGAGTGAAACAATAATTTCAAAGTTTTAGTTAAAAAAAACTTGGTCAGGTTGTACACGCTCATATATAATGAGCTATATAATATATGTATACTCGTCAACAAAGAGTCCACTTGGCTCAACATATGCCGAAGGATTATATAACGAATTTATAGCCTCTACGAAAGTTTTTAAGAATTAATTAGTTTTTACAATTTTTAATTAATTTTAACGCTTTTTAATAGATAAGATTTTGAAAATATTGAACTTGTGATTAGCAATATGTTTAAAACTTGAGTATTTTCTCGCCAGTTTTGCTAATACTGCCGCTTCGTGTCAGGAAACAACAAGTAATCTTTATTTAGTAAAAATATATGTGGTCATGAGAATCTATAAACTAAAGAATGAACGTGCAAAACATGATCAGTTCAGTGTTTTTGACGTACTTCTTTCAAAAACATGCCCATTATTTTATGCAAGAAATTCTTACGACGTTGACTTATATCTTTGGCGCTAGCTATATTTCTAAAATGTGCAAATACTTTCGGATGTAACTTCGTGTAGAGGACACAGAATTAAACAAGGATTGTGATTGGCCGAAATAAAGTTGGGGTAAGATTTATCTTTCTTTTGATTGGCTCAAAAGTCTGTGTCCTCTACACGAAGCAAAAGCCATACTTTCAATTGATTAACGTAAAAAATGCAACGGCTCTTCCAGTTCTCAAAATGGCTGTATTCAGTTTTAAAGCATCGGATAGAAAATGCGAATCCTTATTGCTTATATAGCTAAAGTGATCTTGAAATTTATATGGGTTTTAAAGTGTAAAGTGTATTATCTCTAACGATTGGTGAAAATACCACTTCACAGCAAAGTACAACGTTCATGACAGCAACTTGTAACGCAATCAGAGGCTAACAAAGTCAATTTCCAAATACGGCAGAAAGTTAAAATGATTTAGCACTATTTTCTTGAACCAGTTCAGACTCTCCAGCGGCCTTATGGGATACATCTAGCCTACATCATACTATAGAAAAATTCATTGCCTGACGAGTGAATTCCACGGTTTTTCAAATGAAATTTAACGTGGAATTCACTCGTCAGGCAGTGAATTTTTCTTGAATCGCAAAGCTAACGGTAAAGTCGCATAATGAATAAACTACGTATGTACAATTTCAACTCGTTGTCAGTGAGGCTGACAGATCTAACCGTGTGATTATGAGTGGTTTCCTCAAATTTTCTAAAAATTCAAATTTCAGTTCAAAATTTGGCAGACATTCTTTCAATAAATGAGTTCATTTCAAAGGTGATATTTTCGTAACACGAGTTCCATTTAGTTTTCACGATAGCAACGATTTTTGCTTGCGAATCACGTCAGCAATATCGCTTCATGCACAAGTGCGATTCCACGCTAAATACCCTCTCTTCAATAGCCAATCAGAGCGCGACTTCAACGTTAGCTATACGATTCTATTAAGAATCGGACAGCTGCTTATTGACTTCAATAAACTTCTAGGCTTGACAATATTTCAAAAAATGGTACATGTTGCACAGTGTCAAAGGCTTTGTTATAGTCAATGAAACAAACGTACACTGATCTCGCTGCATGGCAATAGCCCTCTCAGTGAACATCCGCACTACAAATATAGCGTTACAAGTACCTTTGTCCAAAGTAAAATCATTACGTTCTAACAGAATCCTTAAAACAGCTTGGTCACATGACTGATTAGACTGATAGCTCTGCATGCGCAGCTCACACTTGGAAGTCCCTGATTTCATTGGGTGTGTAATAAAGATGGATTTGCAAACATCAGCATGGAATTTGTTTCTATCCTAAATCTCGTTTGCTATAGATTTGTCATCTGTTCAATATCAACTTCATAAAGTCCCTCAATAAGTTCAGGTTCCATCTGGTCCGGCTGCTTTCTCGCTTGGCATTTTATTGAGTGCGGATCTCAGCTCCTCTTTGAGGACAAGTAGCCCATCTGAGCTTGAAAATCTGAAAAGGAGGACACTCAATACTTCAAATGCTAACAGAGTGGGGTCATACTTGGACTTTGGAACTAAAGGCAGAAATATTAACAATTAAGTTGTAGTCATTGACCTTGACCGCTTAACCATCCCTTGGGACTAACCAGTCTATGGTAATAACTGGCATTGTTTTGAAGTTGTATTGTTTTTACTCTTAAATGCAAAATTTGTAATAGTTTGTTCATTTTGTAAAAAAATAGCTGAAGATGTGTGCAGTCACACGAAATGTATTCGTTATCCGTTATCTTTGACGTCTTTTCGCTCTATATGTTCTCGTGTCTCTCCCAACATCACGCGTGCTCTATTTCACCGATAAAGTCATATAAAGTTGTGCTGTAATGCTTAAGAAAAAGTAATATTTGTTTTAAAAATGGGTTTAATTTCTAGAAGTGAAGAAGCCACGACCCTTTAAAACGCTTACAAGTTACCACGAAGTAAACGAATGAAAGTCTGACTCCCACTGGACACTAATCCATCGTAGCGCCGCTTTTATTTCTGATGTAACTTTTTAACAGTTTTAGGCCTTTCCCTACAAAAACATTTTTGCTCGGTCATATTATTTTTACTACCCCAAAAAAATAAGATTTGCATTGGAAAAGCAGTTAAACCTAAATGCTTTCGAGCCTAGTGGCACATGCAGCCGGTGCTTATCTCCGGTTTCTGTAGTGTTAAGCGGATGAGAGTCTTTGACTCCCCCTGGACAGGACACTAATCCATCGCAGGTTAGCTCCCAGCAGACGTTGGTACTCATTTATCTACCCCGGGAGGATGGAAAGTCGAGTTTCCTTAGGCGGAAAAGAAGGTCACACACTTACGAATCTCGGCAATGTGTCGGGATCGAAATGGGGACCATATGGTTAGAAAGTAGAGATCTTACCAACTGCGCCAACCATTTCCGCCCTTTGCAAAAGTGGTGTATTCAGTGCTCAAATTCTAGTATAGCCGCGGATCGAGCAGGGGTGGTTGATTTTATTTTTTTAGGTCATTACGTAATTACTCCAATGGTGGCGATAAAGATTTCGATGATCTCTATTTGTTTTCCACTTCTCGGAGCAATAGTATCTCTCCGTCAGTTGTATTGTACCATTGTAGTTGTTGTAAAAAGTTGGGATTGTCATCCTTGAATTTCAATTTATAAATGTAATAACACATGCTATGCTACCAAATTGCAAAAGCTGCAGGTAGCTGATTTGGAGATCGTTATTAGACCTGAGGTAGTTCAGCTTGTCTAAAGTCTCTTACCTCATACGCATGCAAGTTTAGTGCATTGCAAACGGTATTGGAACAATAGCCAAATGGTTTGAACTTTTACATTTCCAAAAATAGATGAATCAATGTTTCTAGCTCTTCGTTGCTGATAGTGCACAGGTGTTTGTTACTTTTTATTCCATATTTTAACGGTAAAATACTTATATATATTCTATGTAGAAAATTAAATTGGAAATGTCTTAACAAGTTCTCTCAATGCTCTTTCTCCTGAAAGATATGGTTTAACAGCATTGGAATATCGCAATCTTTTTCCCACTTTATTTGAGACTTTACAGGTTTCAATTCTCTTTGTTGAATAGAGCTATATAGATGGGTTTAGTTGATGCCAGTCCTGCAAAAACATTTGTAATAATAAAATTTTTGTTTTGTTGTTTAATTGTGCTTGGGATCCTTCGACGAAGCATGAATAAACTCGATATTAGTAGTAAATTCTTCATGTACAAGAAATTGTATTCTTGAATTCTCTGCTTAAGGAAGAACTATTTTAGTTGTTTCATTTTGGTAAAAGGTTAATCTAATTTCCCGCTTGGAAGAGTGATTTGTTTCAAAGCTACAGCATCTTGCTGCATGGTCAAGAAATTCTGCCAACAACAACAACAACAACAACAACAACAACAACAACAACAACAACAACACTTTATTTCCACAGTATACATTGCCTCCCAAATACGCATATCTTTTCATATTGAGTCATTGATGGGGTTAAAAATTATGGTAAAGGAATGGTGATCATTAGCGGAACTTGTTTACTTATAATGGTAGTAGTTTCCATCCGGGGAGCTCAGCTCATGCGCAGCTAAATCCAGATAGGCATCATAGCGCATGCGCATAATATTTTTCTTGGTTGGATTTGTTTTTTTACAAAACTCTTCGATTCGATTAACGCGTCTCCTTCAGCTTCCGTAACGTCAAATACCAGCTTCAGGGAGGTTTTGGAGTAGCTGTTTATCAGCAAGAATAGAATGAAGTCAACTTTGAAAACAAGTTCTATAAAAATCATTTTCAGACTAATATGTTAAAACAATTTTGTCATGTGAGGCCAATTTTCGTTAAAATCGCTACTTTATGATCAGTTGGCTTTACGAATAGAAAAAATGGTAATGACAAACTGAGGTGAATATCCACTGAAATCTTATAAAAAGGGCAACCTGAACAAGGTTTTTGTTAGGAAACGGATTAAATGTCAATATATAGTCATTATTATTTAGACCATTATTTTTGGAGTTCAGCTAGTCAAAGGGATTCCAAAAGGATGCTAAAATAGTTTTTATAGAAGGTTAAACGGGTACTGGAATCAACCTTAAATTTACATCTCTGACACAGTAAATATCTCTGAGACAGTTAAAATCTCTGACACATTTAACAGCTATGACACATTTACGTTTGCCCTTCCTTAGCGTATGAATATTAAATGATTGAATTTGCCAGCACTGCAGCCATCGCCAACAAAATGAATACAACTTGTTAAGAATAAAACTCAGACGATTAGAAAACACTGGGTATCGAAAAGCTGCTCTTCGCGGTTACTTAAGATTTAAAAATGCTTTTACCTTTCTGCAGGATCAGTTTAAAAAGACCAAAAGTTAGAAATGGTTGGATAATGGAATCTTAGAGTAGGCATTTGGTTCTGCCTACTTGATTGAATAATTTTGAATGATACCCATTTTTATGATCCTAAGACAAATGTGGAATTTTTCAACTAAAAAATAATAACTACAGCTATTTTTCCATATTTCAATATAGAATAAAAAAATATATAAACTATTAAATATAATAGTGTACTTAAGGTTTTGGGGTTGGTAGACACTTAGTTATCAGCCAAAGTAATTTGTTCCTAAAATTTTTGAAACGCAACTTTCTTGAAATATTCATCAGTTTACACTTTGCCAATCACCAAATTATAGGTTGCAGAAAAATCGAATTTTAATTTAAGAAAGACAACTTTGGTCTACTTACATTTTTCTGAAATATTCTATTGTGCAATTTATTATAACAAGCTTTTTAAAATTTTCCTACAGAGGTCTGATAGCAAAACAGTTTCATCAGCAATTTTGTTAATTTTTAAGAATATATTGAAAGGTCAGTGAAAAAAACCGCCTTGAACTATTCTTGATTTAATAAGAGAAATGAATGTCTGAGTTACATTGTCATTGGTAGCATAATTGTGATAAACTAATGATAGAGGTATATATTTTCTCAATTAGAGGATTGAAAATGGGCCAAACTATTGTGGCCAAAGAAGGTTGGGTATCTTAGTAAAATGTCCAAAGAACAAGAAATGATAGATTCGGGCTTTATAAACACGAACATGAAACTTTCCTTCTACGATTTCCCAAACAAGGACTCACAGACACCCGATTAGCATTAACAAACGCTGCTCTTGGTCGAAGCGAAAAGTGTTTCTTTACTTGGCCCACCATCAATGCTATAGTAAGCATAGATAAACCAGGCTCCTTTTTTCAACAATTGTTTGAAACTATATATTTTCCTCTATTTCAAACCAAGCGTGAACGAATGGCGTCTTAAAGAAGACTAGCGACTTACCATACCATGTTGGAGTTCACAAACTTATTGTCTCTTCAAACAAAACTATACAACGCCTGGAGCTGGATTTTCTGCAGTGTTCTCACATTAAACTTAACGCAGACTGATTGCGTGTGTCTTTGAAAAAGTTTCCGCGATAGTCAAAGCGAAACATTTCTGGTGGTCGCCATATTGTAAGAATCAACTGCATATTTAAAAGCATAATTAAGCAAAACTATCGAGCGGGCCAATCAGCCCTCTTGACCAGATTCTTGACAGATTCACGTCGTCAGTGTGGAATTTCTGGTCGTGAATAGCAGACGTCTCTCTTGCAAAATAAATGATCGGTGAGAGGCGGCCGTATTCGCAGGTTTAGGATCGGTGGAGTACAATGAAGACTTTTTAAGTGTTCGCTAAAGCAACTAGGAGAAAATTTTGCACAGAAATGTTTACTAAGCATGCGCAGTGCATGCTAGACGATAGTATTG
Source organism: Zoanthus sanctaehelenae (assembly GCA_028564885.2). NCBI lineage: Eukaryota > Metazoa > Cnidaria > Anthozoa > Zoantharia > Zoanthidae > Zoanthus > Zoanthus sanctaehelenae. The sequence continues at coordinate 13,109 of JAOTRI020099301.1, forward strand.
TTTTGAGACTCGTATCAATTCCAATGCAGTTGGGAACGAACCTTACCTTTTTGAGACTATATGAAATATTTCAATAAACAGTCGTGGACCGTTTTTCTCAACTTGAAAATCTCTAGCGGTTTGTATAATTTCAAATCCTCTTGCTCCATCAAAGTCCAAGGTACCCCCTGTAATCTTTTCACACATGTCATACAGCTTCATTTTAAGACTTGCATGTGACAATTCTAAAGCAATAACAAATAAACATCAGTTGAAAGTTAATTTAAGTGTGTTGGAATTAAAAAGAAACCTTCCCTCCAACCAAATTTAAAACACATTTTCCCCAAACAGTTTTGTCTATCTACTCGTCGCTTTGTTTGTCTATGTGTTTAGATGAAGCATTGAGGTTGGCCACGCACCCAAAGTTGGAACCGTAAAACTTCATTCCCCAAAAGAGTTCTGAATTTTCATCTTTGTTTACAACTAATGTGTCTCCACTTGCTGTCACTAGTTCTGTAAAAATTACAAAAAGGCACTGAATTAGTTCCTGAACAAATAAATTCTAGGACGTAACCTGGATACATGTACAAATTAAGTAGCTATTTTTTAATTATATTAACTAATTGTTTCTAATCGTAATCATTGGAGATTCCTGTACGTGTATATCAATCGTTCTCAAACAACACGATACCACCACAAATGGCACTTTTGAGTTTGAAACCACATGGTCAACCATCAACCATTCATGCAAAGCGTAAATGTGACAACATGCAAAAGCCAATACTTTCATCGAACTTGTCAGGTTTTTATTTTTAAGTTTGTGTTGCCTATTGTTATCACGAGCATTCGATCAATTTTTAATTGAGTTTCAAAGGAGAATTATTTACAATGTGATTGTAAATCCAATAATCTATGCTAAATATTTATGAGATTGATACTTGGAAGCATTGTTAACCATAGTTTATTGTCAATATATAACTTAATACCAACATTTGACGTCACTGATCATTCTTTTCATTTTTGCTTACTTCATGCTATCCTAACTTTACAGGCTACAAAGAAATTTTTATATATTTTACGTGTAATACTTTCAAAAATGTAAATCATTGATTAGATGTCTTATTTTGACTTAATGTTTTGAAACAAAATTTAATTAAGTATGACGTCAAAAATATTTTTGTTCTTAGGCCATTTTAGTTTTATAAGAAAAAGAAAGCAAACGGCGGATAGAAACATAATGAAAAGACAATTTTTGTTATAAAACATTATATTATCAAACTTAACGTTTCGTATGCTGCAACATACAT
>JAOTRI020099312.1:0-14392 GCA_028564885.2 Zoanthus sanctaehelenae
TCCGCTTAACACTACAGAAACCGGAGATAAGCGCCGGCCCCATGGGCCACTAGGCTCGAAAGGATTTAGCTTTTAGCTTAGCTTGTTTAAAACTAGATTGTTTTAGCTCTTTTCTAATTGCATTTTTTCTGTTATTTGGTTTGAATCCGTATTCTTAACAAATTGATGTTTTGCTATTCACAGGCCTTTTCTTTTGATAAAGTGAAGTTTATATTTAATCTATGCAACGGTACTACTAGACAACCCAACCATGGAATATGTAGAGTGATAAACGACTCATCTTGTACTGGTTATGGATTGGTGGAAACAACTACTCTGTACTATTCTCATGGAGAGAGGTTCCTTCGACTAAAGTACTGTGATCCCAATTGTGATAAATATGGTAAGTATGCGTACTCTTACGTCGTCTTACTCCAGGGATCAGAATAGCAGGAATAATCCTCCCAAAGGGAAGTTGAATAATAAATAAACAGAGACGCATGGCGACTTCCACCTCAAGATCAACTGATAGTATATAGGGTGTTACGGGAGCCAAGGATAGGGCTCAACAGTGGATATCGGTTGCTTGCTAAATATTGTGGTATAACATGTTCTATTTTCACTTTGCTTGCTAAATACTGTGTTATAACATGTTCTATTTTCACTTTGCTTGTTAAATACTGTGTTATAACATGTTCTATTTTCACTTTGCTTGCTAAATATTATGTTATTTTATGAGGTGTAACAACATGTTCTTTTCTAACATTGCAGATAAAATGGCCATCATTGATTTCATATGCGACATTAATGCTGTTCCTGGGGATCCGAAGAATCAACCTGTTGTGACGAGCTACAGTGTAAGATTATTCTTCCGTTGTATAGTTATTGTTAAGAGCTTGTAAAGTCCTACATTAGCGACAGTGACAATATTTTAGGAAGAAAATTAGTTGGCTTTTTACATAATGTGGTGGATTTGACACGGCAATCACCCAAGGCAAATTCAGACAGTGATCAGAGTACAATTTTAACCCAAGAAGCCGCCATACAAATCTAGCACGCTGGCCTCTGAGCCACGCTGCCTCCTCCAAGCCTGACTGCCACCTCCGCTGTAGCAGTAGTAAAGCAGTTAACCACTACGTTGTTGTCAATGGCAATAAAAAAGCTTTAACGATGGCTATTGTATATTATAGACCCTTATCACGTAAACGTGACATGGATAAATGTTCAAGTTTTCAAAAAACGAATAGCATCACCACATTTGTAACATCAATTGTAAAGTTCATTAATGATTCACAAGGATCTTACCCAATGGAATACATGGAATCGGGTCACATGGATCAGGCTGTAAATCCCAATACAAGACGTGAGAAACAAAAAGCACGGGGAGAGTTGAATAGTCAGCTGGGAAAGGCTCGGGTGGATGAATTGATAATTAGTGTTCATAACTCTTGATACAGACTAGACTCAACTAATTGGTATTCATAACTTTCGATAAATATGAAAAAAGTACAAAACCAAAGTACAAATAGGAATTTTATATGCTTTATTGTCATCCTTACTTACAATATCTGCTTCACAAATAAATTTGCATAGCCAGAAGTTCAAAATGTACGCCGACATTTGCTCGAGTGGAACACTTAAGTCCTCCACGTTACTTACGTCGATTCCTTCCACTCCGACTTCTTTACGTTGTGCTATGATATTACTTCTGCGTCGCTGCCATTCTTCGAACAACTTAACAGCCCATTTGGTGTTATACTGCGTAGTTTTGGGCACATTTGTGGAGAGTAATAACTTTTCTTCCTCTAAGGTTTTCGGAACTCGAAAGCGACTCCCAGACATCTTTCGAACATAAACCACTACTTTTAAATGAACCAAGGTTCAATTCATTTTCAAGATATTCAAGTCCTAAGGGACATGCAAGATAGGTTCACAATTACCTTAACACAGAATCACACAATAATACGCATTCTCATTAAAATGTAAATGCAATTGTAAATGCCCATTACATATCGGCTGCTCATATTGTATATATTACTAATTTTTCATATCAATAATAGTAGAAATGCAAAGTTTTGTTAAGACTCTTCATAGCTTTGCGGATATATGAAGATTTCAAGTTAAGTATTCCGGCAAGTTTTGTAAAGAATATGTGTGGGTTTTGCATGATAAACAGGCTAGTAGGGCATCACGTATCTCCAAGCGGACATGTAATTATCTTTTTATCATATACTTGTCATCAACGATATAGATTGACAGGTTCAGCGGCGGGAAAAATCCCATATCAATCACACGTGATGAAGTTAAAATCGTGCGCTTTGATGGCTGTTTTTTATATCACCACATGTGATTGATTTGGTTAGCTGATACGTGTTATATATCACCGACTTACTATGTAAATATCGAAGTAAGTATATGATAAAAACAGCGAGTGCGCGTCTTCTAAGGTTTAGCCTCGATTTCAAGCGACTTTATGACGTATTATTGTTTGAATTTGCGAATATTGACGTCACCTCGAGGTTTACCTGAGTAACTTGCGCCGTAGTTGTTTACATGAAGCGGTATCAAGGAACTAGAAAATCTTCTATTAGAAGGTATCGTACTACAAGGATGTAATAACAAAATATTCTCAGCATTAGTATCGGAAAACATATCATTTTCACAAATTTAATTGCATAGGCAACAAAATCCTACTAAACCATACAACAAAGAAAAGTGCTAACCGTAGATAAGATTTTTTTTTACTTGTCGTTGTTGGTATTCTTGTCCTAGTTACTAAATGTCCATGTGATGATTACGATGATGATTACGATGACGATGATGATTATGATGATGACGATGATGATGATGACGACGATGATGGTGATGATGACGATGATGATGACGATGGTGATGACGACGACGACGACGACGAAGATGATGATGTTGACGATGACGATGACGATGATGATGATGATGATGATGATGAATATTATATTTTGCCGGATAATATACAAAAGAACAGAGACAGTTTCCTTTTCAATCAGCCTAATGCTCTTGTCCTGTTAACCGGTGATTTCAAACCCTGTACAACTGGATTTCAAGCGAAACATGGTTGTCAAGCGAATCAACTGAAACAACTTGTAACTTTTAAGACCCGTGATACTGGAAGTCTGGACTGGTTCTTCACAAATAAACCTAAGCTATTCTCTATTTCCCAGCTACCTAAGGTTGGGACATCGGATCATTATACCATCCTGGCTAAACCAGTTTCAGCACCTTCATCTGTCCATAAAACCAACAAAATAATTGAACGTGATACGCGTGACAGTTCGTGGCGTGCTTATGGGCGTTGGATAATTGAAAAGGACTAGTCTTTCACTTTTAATGCCCCCTCATGTGAGCAAAAATACCAATTTATTATGTCAGAGCTAAAACAAGCTATCCCAACGTTTCTCCCACAGAGGGTCATAAAGAAACATCCAACTGACCGACCGTTGATTAATAACAAGATCAAATTTAGCATATGGAAGCGTCAATTAGGATTTATACATTACGGAAAAGACTCGGATGCTTACCGACACCGACAAAACATCTCTATTACAAAAAAAAGGTAGCTGAAGATGAACAGGTCAATTCCGCAAAATGGTGGAGGGGAATAAAGAAGCTAGCAGGCCAGGATGCAAAGCAGGAGTAGTACCATCAGCTCCTTAATGAAAGTATGGACACCAAGCTTTTAGTAAATGAAATAAATAGCTATTTCGTCGGTCTTATGGACCACTTCTTACCCTTGTGTCAAGGAGCTCCTGCTTTATCAGTCCCGGATGAATTCCTAATCTCAGAGCACGAGGCTTGTAGATCTCTGTCATCACTGCTGGTTTCGAAAGCTGCCGGACCTGATAATATTCCTAACCGGATCCTCAAAGAATTTGCTATGGAATAAGCTCCCATTACTAAGGTTATATACAATCAGTCTTTGAGAGAGGGTTATAGTCCATCTTTTCTGAAATCGTCTATTGTTCCCCCTAACCCTACAGTGACCCCACCTGAAACCATCGAGAAAGATCTCAGACCAATTTCTCTTACCTCCACAGTAGCGAAGGTTATGGAAGTATTCACCTGCAGCAGGCTCATCCCCATGTTGGAGAGCAAGATTGACCCCTGCAAATATTCCCGCAAAGGTCATTCAACAACAGACCCCCTTATATATATGCTGCAAGCAATATATGAGGCAGTCGATAGCGGTGAAGTGTGTGCTCGGATATTTGTTACCGATTTTTTCAAAGGGTTTGATATAATTGATCACACGATTCGGATGCGAGAACTTGCTAAACTTGATGTTCACACAGCCCTTCTTAGTTGGATTGGTGCATTCCTTACAAACCGAAAGCAAGCAATAAGAATTGAACAAACCCTTTCGGATTGGCTACCATTGAAAAGAGGTGTTCCTCAAGGGACCAAACTTGGCGTGATCCTCTTCATAGTTATGACAAACAAATTGCTCTCCGATTGGCCACTGCACATAAAATTTGTTGATGATACCAGTGCTCTAGAGATAATACCAAGGAACTCTACAAGTTTACTTAGTATTGTAGCATCAGACATTCAAAATTTTGCAGCAACTCATAACATGAGATTAATTCCAGTCAAGTGTAAAGAATTGCGCATTAATTTCTGACATAATTCCAACTGCCTTATTAACTCCATCGTATTAGGTGGGGATGTTATTGAGTGTGTGAACACACATAACATTCTTGGTGTTATTACAGACAAAGACCTTAAATGGAATAGTCATATTGAGTATATTACTGAGAAAGCTTGTAAGAAGATGAATTCGCTTAGAGTTTTACGCAGAGCCGGGGTTAGCCAAGCCAACATCTTGAGAATTTACTGAAGTATATTGCGCCCTGTTTTAGAGTATGCTACTCCAGTGTGGCAGACCATACCTAACTACCTTTCCGACGTTATAGAACGAATACAAAAAAGGGGCATTAAAAATCATTTATCCGGAAGCCAAGTGATACTATCACGCCCTACAGTTAACTAAATTGGGTAGAATGGACGTGAGAAGGGAATATTTATGTATTAAATATATTAGTAAAATGAAGTCTCCGCAACACCCAATTCACCATCTTTTATCAAGACCATTTTAATGAGTCAAAGTATGATTTAAGGCGGAACTTACCAAAGTTTTATCTTTATAAAAATGTTACGTACTGCAAGACGAAGAGAGCAGACACCTTTTTAATATTCAGATATTTTTAAAAAATTACATCCCAATTTGTTATTAATTGTAAATAGAATTTAAGTTGTATATAGCTCATTAATTCAGTTTTAATTGCAAGAGAGTATTAATAAACAATTATTATTATTATTATTATTATTATTATTATTATGACAATGATAATGATGATGACGATGATGATGATGATCGTAGTTTATGTATTATATATTAGTTTATGTATTATGTATTAGTTTATGTATTATGTATTTGCTTATGTATTATGTATTAGTTTATGTATAATGTATTAGCTTATGTAATTTGTATTAATTTATGTACATATTTTTGTTAGTTTTAGATTATAATTATAATTCTTTATCTTTCTTCATTCTTCTTCTTCTTCTTCTTCTTCTTCTTCTTATTATTATTATTATTGTTATTATATTATTATTGTTATGCCTTTTTAGACCAGTCAAGTAGTGATCACTTGGAACACAAGTGTGGCTTGTCCGCCAGTACAACAAACTTGCATCCATTCATCAGACGGGCTTACCTATGATCTGCAATTGCTTTCCAGTCAAACCCGGAGCTGGCACTACACTACAGCAGATGGACAAGAGTGAGTGTGCAGTATTGGTGCTATAGTCGATTCATTTGTGAAATGGTAGTCGAGAGGATCAAAAGTTATGCTTATAGTTTATGGAGTAACCACATTTGGTTCTTTCAATACAACCAAACTTTGGAATTAAAAACAATAAAGCATGGTTTGCAGTTAATAAGATCTTACGAAGTTTGGAATAATTCCTTGATACTGTACGTCAAATATGCATTTTCTGGAAAATAATGATGTGAATTTACTGACCTTTGCAATTCCTTGCATATTGCAGGAAAATGATTAATTGCCCTTCAAAGAATAAACGTATTTTCGTAAAAAAGGGATTAACGTTTGAGGCAGCATGTTAAGTGAAATACAGTGTTTTATTCATGACTTGTCATAAGAACGCTTTATTAATCTCATTTTTGCTTGTTCTTTTTTAAGATTTTGGATTAACATCTGTAGAGGAGTGAGTGACGGACCTAAAGGTAAATTTTATGCTGTTTGGCATTTATAGTTGTTTTTTCCCTCATATAGACGTTGCTCTTTTCAAAAGAAGTTTTAAAATTTATTTTTAAATTCTGAACCTGATTGTAGTGGTACTTATTATTTACCTAACATGAATGTGTAGGTAAAACTTAATAAGGTACATGTTCTAACACTTTAATAAGACAAACATTCCTTTTAGGATGTCCTCCATCTGCATCTGTTTGTCGACAAAAAGATGGTAAAGTCGATATTCTTGGATTAACAGTCACGCAGAGGATGACTATAGACGGTAAGTCAGTTAATTTGTTGAGTACCGCGGTCAGTTCAATAGCATTTCTTGTTTTAGTTTAAATTTTTATCTGATCCTTTCCAGTTTCAAACTGAGTTTCAAGTATAATTTCATTTAAGAAAAAAATTGATAGCCAATGTTTGATAATTTAGTGTTCTGTGTGATTGAGTCTTGTAATAGTAGAAAATCAATCTTTGTTTCAAAGACTTAACGCTGGGCCATACGTTTTTGGAGTTTTGTCCATATGAAGGTTTCAATGAAAATCGCTTCAAAACTGGAAATGATCCTCTGAAGGTTTAAATGACACTTTTCCTTGAAATGGTACCGGCGTTATAAACAATTCTGGGCAATATTTAGACCAAGTCAATGCTAAAAGTAACAGCGACTTTACGGTTTGGATTAGATATGCAATGAGAAATAATGATAAATTAGAAGCAGTTTCTAAAACCATGACCGAAAACAGAGCAGTAATCAAAACTGATTTTGCAGTTGTAAAAGAATATGCCTTTAACATTCAAGTTGATTATAAATCTACTTTTCAGTATAATCGTATCCCAAGTTTATAGTCCTTTTATTTGAAAAAAAAACATGATTAAATAACAAAAAGATTTAATGTTTTAACTCTGAAATTTAAGAAAAACTGGTTGATAACGCTGGGTGGCCAACACTATAGGTTTCTTACATAATTTTGAATATAGTTTTATAAAGTCGTTATTTTCTAGAAATAATTAAAGTTTTCTAGTTAAGTCCTTCTTCTTGAATGATGTTGATGATGTTAAAGACTGTGTCAAGGTAATGTTCTTTGTATAGTTTTCCTCGAGTTACAAAGATTTTGCAATTTAGTGTATAAGTATGACGTTACAAAATTTATTGGCTTTGATTTCTTCTCCAGATACATTGCTCGTTATTTACCGCGGTCAAGGTTTGGTCAAAGGATGCAGTGGTCCACCTTCAGTTGTGTTCCAGTTTATATGTGGCAGTCACATTGGAAGGCCGGTGCTTCAAACAATTATGTAAGCCCCAAACAGCCACTGAAATTCATTACTTTTGCTTGTAATGAATTGTGGTTCCCCCCAAAAAAGACAATTAGTAATTACTGGGCTAAATATAGAGTCATAATCTGATGACGTCGCAAGATGTTTATTTGTGAAATTACTAATTCTGTAGTTATATTTAGAAAGAACAAAGTGAAAAATGCCTCCTTGCCGAAATTAAGCTTTTTACCTCTATAATCAGTAATGAGATATTGCGATGGTTATGCTCTGATGACCCTATACACATCCTTGTTAAATTGGCTTAGTTTTTATCGTGAAGAACCAAGCCATCTTTAGAAGGATATCTATGAAATCGTTAGTGCAGAACTGTGGTAATATCTCGCCGGCAATTTGCACCAAGATGCTGATTTTTAGTAAGGGTACATTCTTTAGTTAGTCTTCATTTCTCGGATGATATTAAAATATTCCATAAGTTTACAAAGTTTTATTTTTGTGACGTCACACTTTACCACTCTATATATTAGTGTCCATTTTAGTAACTGTCTTCACTTAATGACTAGCAAACATGTGCTATCTATACTGGTGAGGTTAGGTATATATTAGTTTTTATAGAGTTTTATTCCGTAATGTTTTATAAATCTGTGACCAACATGACCCTAGTATACCGATTTTATGAACTGTAAATATCAAGTACTAGCACACATGCGTTATTTATACTGGTGAGATAAGGTTTGTTTTAGTTGGCCTTCTTGCCTATTGTAGTGGCTTCATGCAGGTACGTATTACTTTCATACATGTGCTAGTATGCTTGAGAGATTAGGTGATTATATGACTAAAATACCTATTAAATTTTATTAACTATACAAATACTTAGAACTAACACACATGAGTACTTGTAGGATTGGTTTTATATTCGTTTGTCAACATTGCCTTAGTGTCCATTTTGATTAAGTATTAGAGCACAACTTTCTATGACTTTATCGGTGAAATAGTGCAGGCATGATGTTGGGAGAGACACGAGCCGCAGGCAAGTGATTTTACAACGTTTCGAGTGTCTCTCCCAACATCACCAGTGCTCTATTTTGCCCAAAGTCAAGGAAAGTTTTGTTCTAATGCTTTTATGATATAGCAAAACAAGCAAGCGAAAACCATGACTTTATCGGTGTAATAAAGCATAGATTTGAACCAATCAGAGCACGTGTTATATCTTAGCTATATTATAAAGTGCGTATAACATAATTTTTTTGTTTTTTAATACTTTGATATGTGTATATAATCAGTGTAGTAACAAAACGTCATAATAATATTCACAAACGTGTATTTAAGGGTGTAAGATTCCTAAATTTTGTTTGTTAAAGTTTTCCGGGGACCGTGTTCTGATCGACTTCCTGAGACGTCAAGTTGTTAATCCCGCGCAACCACGAAGTGCTTGGACAAATCTATTTTACTCGCTTATCGTTTCATTCTGTTGCTATTTGCATGGCTCTCAACCAACGCATTTTCTTCCACCTCTCTTCCTTATCTGCTCTGTGGCCGTGTTAATTGTGTTTCGGGTAAACCAACTCGATGGCATGGCCGCGCGATGCAGGTGGACATCGTTGTCGTAATATAAAAAGATTTAATGAAAGATACCGCTTGTATTTGATGAAAGTGAGCTAATACACGAGAGCGCCGTATTTTTTATAATTCTTTTCGAGCGGTGGTATTTCCTATACTAATTGCTGCAAGTCTCTCTCTCATTCCTTGCAGCCCCCAGTGGGGCATAGTGCCTTTTTTATGCGGTTTCCGTAACTAGGTATTATTTTACGGGTTTGAGTTGTTGGCCTCACGCCCAACCCCCAACCCCCAACCTGGAGGGCCAGTGGTTTCCTGTAGGGGTTTTCCTTCCCTTAGCACACGGGTCCGGTTATTTAGAGGCACCAGACACTCGCCTCTCGCCGCTGTCACTCGGCTGCCAAAGCATTCCCGGGAGCTACGATGACGCAGACGTGTGACATGCGTTTTCAATGGCAGAGTCTTGACGGTAGGCATTTCTCAGCATTTTCAAGGAGAACATTGGTGGCACTTGTTAACCCCACTGAGACCTATTACCATAGCCTTGAGCCCCATAATGCTGCAAGTACAAACATACATATACTATCTATACATGTTAGTTTAGGTATATGCGTCCTTAGTGCTTATTTAAGTGGTTACAAGTTGTTCGAACTAACTTATAAAAATTTTCTATAATTATATATTAAGTTTATTGGGTATTATTTTTAAGATTTTAATTCTAAAATTTTAACTGTTTTTATTATGTCAAAATTGTAAAGCATATTTTAATGTTTTGATAATATGACACGTAAAAACCTAGACATCTTTATTAGGTTTATATTAGTTAACTAACGTTGCTTTAGTGCCTATTATAATGGTTTCAATTACTTATAACTAACACACATGTGAAATATGTTTTATGATTTCGTTAAGAACAGTATTTATTAGAATTATTTTCAAAACTCGTTTGTTATTGTAAAGCTATGCTAAATCTTTATACGAACCTTGAGGCCGTTGGGGCTGGCGCTTAGCGGATGAGAGTCTTTGACTCCCCCTGGACGAGAAACTAACCATCGTAGGTTAGCTTCCAGCAGGCGCTCGTACTCATTTACCTGGGGACCATGTGGTTGGAAAACAGAGATCTTAGCAACTGTTCCAACCGTCCGTTCGTCTGTTCTTGTACAAAGTAAAAAGTATCACAACGAGGAGCTCAAGATATATTTTTAATATAGCACAGAAAATGCAGACGTAGGATTATAATTAGTACAACAAAAAGTCAACTTTGAATACCCCAGTAACCCTGAGATTATAGGATGCATTGCAATAATTTCAAATGCAATGTTTTTTTGCAGGTGGTCTTCATGTACTTTCCATTTCCGGTGGAAAACAAGAGCAGCATGTAAACTAAAAAGGTAAGAAACGTAGTTGATTTAGGATGCATTTTGGCAATTTGTGCCCCTGTCTTATCCTTCCATGTCGCTCTGTTTTACATTCTCACTTAGTCATTTCTCTTTGGCTTGTTTGTTGGATCATTTACTCTCTTGTTTGCTTTCTGGCTGAGTTGATCCCTTGTTTGAACACTTGCTTCCCCTCCCCCTTATATCCGATCACTCACTCACTGGCTTGTGTTCCTTCTGGGCCCAGTTGTTTGAAGGCCAATTAACAATAACCCAGGGTTAAATGATTAACCCATGGTCTTGTGTCCTACTATACGTCAGGGCCCAGTTGTTCACTAGCCGATTAGCAATAACCCAGGGTTAAATGATTAACACATGGTCTTGTGTCCTACTATACGTCAGGGCCCAGTTCACTAGCCGATTAGCAATAACCCAGGGTTAAATGATTAACCCATTGTCTTATTTCCTTATTTGCTACTATACATCAAAGAAAAGTTATTCAAAAGCCGATTAGCACTTAGCCAGGGTTAAATGATTAACCCATGGTCTTGTTTTCTACTATACATCAGGGAAAAGTTGTTCAAAAGCTGGTTAGCACTAACCCAGGGTTAATGTTTAACCCATGGTCTTGTTTCCTACTACACATCAGAGTCCAGTTGTTCAGTAGCCGATTAGTACTAACCCAGGGTTAAATGATTCACCCATGGTCTTGTTTCCTACTATACATCAGGGCCCAGTTGTTTAAAAGCCGATTAGCACTAACCTAGGCTTTAATGTTTAACCCACAACTCTTGTTTCCCATTTTTACAAGGAAAGATTTTAGCTTACATTTTGGTATTAACAAGACTTAAAAACTCTAAACAGTATTCATATAGAACCGTTTATCTTATCTTGTAGAAGAAATTCTTGTTCTGAAATTTTGCTTAAACCAGGGTTAAACTTAAGCAGCCATTAAACAACCGGGCCCAGGCCTTCACGTGCTTTTTCACTTGTATAAGTTTATCTTTTCATCAACCTGCTTATTCACTATTTTATTAGTTATGTATGTGCAGTTTTGCCGTTCCTTTTCTTAATTTCATACCCGTTTTATTAGCTCGTGGATAACTATGGCGATGGTTGGGGAATCAGGATGTTAGGCGTCAACAACAGAACATTTGTAATCGATGGTCGATCGTCTCAAGTTCGGCAAGCGCATTCATGCATTCATTAAATAAGCATTAAGAATACTCTTACTCGGCTACCAATGAAAGACGTTCAATATGTTACGTTACACTTAGGCTAACCAGTACATGTTGTAGATAATTCGTTTGTACACATGAGTTTGACCTCTTCAGGTATAATTCTCTCTAAGTATTTCAGATATTTGTTGTACTTAATCGAAAACGAAAACACAAAACGTTCTTTCGCGCCACACACTGAAACTAAAAAACGATAGAGACGGCGACCACATGGCTCGCCGTTATCTGATTGGCTATGGAATTTTTCTAGACAAAAAACTGTCAATCAACTGTCACGCACTATAAGTGAAAATGTAAACATTAATTCTCTAGTTCCCGACACACTCCCCCATTCTGCGACTGGGAAAAGCTGAATGCAAAGAAAAGGGAACTATAACTATGGTAATACTGTACAAGAACTTAAATCTCAGACTGTTCAAAGTTCGCAATATTGTTAATGGCTTCCTTAGCTCGGACCGCAGCATTACGCACTGGACGTGGCTGTGTACTATTGGGCTTAACGGCACACTTTTCTTTAGTCGTAACCGGCGTACGCAATTCCAATGGATAGATTGCTTGAACTGGACGCTCAATTTGCCCTTTGCTGGTTTGGAGCTTAACTCCGCGAACTTTACCATCACGGCTTTGCAGTGGTGCAACGATTTTGGCCAATTTCCAGCAGTTCCTATTGGGGTTCTCTTCTTCGACAATAACAAGTTCTCCCATCTCGGGGACATGGGTTTGGTTAGTGTTCTGACCTTTGTGGATTTCGCGCAAAGCAGCAAGATATTCACGTCTCCAGCGTTGCCACACAGCATGTTTGGCAGCTTTTACGCGCTTTATTTCATGTCGGAGATCTGGATTTACTTGATGAGGTTCGAGGTCTGCTGGCACACGAGCACCTCCAGGAAGAAATGAATTTGGAGTGAGTACTGGTAACTCTACATCGTCCTCCAAATAGGTGAGAGGGCGATCATTCATTGTCATCTCGATATCGATGACAACTTCGGCAAGTTGATCAAAGGTCAAAAGGCCTTTTCCTACAATTCTTCTGAAGGTGTTCTTGAAGACTCCAATGAGGCGTTCGTATTGTCCGCCCCACCAGGGTGCTTTGGCCAAGTTAAAACGCCAGCTTATTTTATGGTTAGCCAGAGTTTCATTAACGCGTTCCTCTCGACGTACCTTTTCTATCCAGTTTGCTGCAGCCTTGAAGGTTAAGCCGTTATCGGAATAAATAATTTGTGGTCTTCCTCTCCTTGCCATAAAGTGTTTGAAGCATCTGATAAACTCCTGTGTCTCTTGTGAGTGAAGGAGTTCAAGGTGCACTCCCCGTGTTAGGGCGCACGCAAAGATAAGAAGATAAGCTTTACCTTCTGTCTTGGATGCTGTTCTGTATCGTAGAGGTCCGGCATAGTCTATGCCAACTACCGAGTAAGGCTCTCGTTCAGTTGTTCTGCTAGTTGGTAGCTGCGCTTGATTTGGACTCGGGTACGGATGGATTTGGTAGCGTCGGCAGCCATGACATGTGCGCCTGACTTGTTTTACCAAGCTCCTGAGTTTGGGGATCCAATAGTGCTCACGTACTTTGGCCATGGTACTAGCCACTCCTCCATGTAAGGTCAACATGTGTGCTCTCTGGGTTACTCGTTCTGCAAGTAAAGAATCACGGGGGAGAAAAAGGGGGTACTCCCCTTGAACTCTCCCGTGACAGGTTAGTATTGTGTTGTTGAGCTTCAAATTGAGCTCAGGGTGTTCCGCTGGATTCACACTGCGTTGTGCGTTTCGGACGAGTAGATTCTCTGCTACTTGTAATTCTTGAAACTGTAACGGTCCAAGAGTTTTATCTCGCTTTAGTACACAATCGATAAATCTGCAGACTAAGGTAAGAATTCGCAAGGTCTTCTGTAGGGAGTACTTAGCAAGCAATCGCTCGCCTATGGTAGTAGATACCGGATCCTTGATTTTTGTAGTCTTCAGGACTTCTCTGATGGATTTCGACTCTTCGCGAGCAGCTGGGCTTGACTGAACGACAATGTTTTGTGGCCAGTGCTCTGGGTCTGATAACCAGGGCGGTCCATCGGTCCACTCGGGTGTGACTGGTCCACCGCGACTTCCAAGATCTGCCGGGTTTAGGTTGGTGGGAACATACCTCCATATCACATTCTTTACAGCCTGGATCTTGTGTACTCGGTTGGAGACGAACTGGCGAAAAGTATCAGTACCCTTGAGCCACCATAGTACGACAGTTGAATCGGACCACGCGCATAACTGGGTATCTGTGGGTAGATCATTCTGCAAACACCTGTGAACATTAGATAAAAGATTTATAGCCATATGGCTGGCAACTAGCTCTAGGCGGGGGATGGACAATCCCCTCTTAGCAAGCCTAGTTCTAGCCGCCACCATACGTTGAGTTACCCCGCTGGGTTGCTTGAGGACTGCATACACACAGGCTGCCACGAAATGTTGGCTTGCATCTCCAAAACTGTGTAGAAACGCTGCTTCGATTGGTTCACAGTAGGTAACTAGGGACCTGGACACTGTTACTGTAGCGGGAAGACTCTTTTCCCATACACGAAACTTGCGTTGAAGGTTTGGTGGTAAAATCGCGTCCCATGCGATCTTGCTATCGCATGCTTCCCGGTACAACTGCTTACCGACAACAATCAACGGCCCTGCAAGGCCAAGTGGATCATAG
>JAOTRI020099323.1:0-14388 GCA_028564885.2 Zoanthus sanctaehelenae
TTCTTCACTCAAGCGCGTTCCCCAGCTTGAAACCAGCACCACTCGACCAGCTAAGGCCGCGCTGATTTTATTTGCATCAACTTTTTTATTTGCATCAACTTTTTTATTTGCATCGACTTTTTTATTTGCATGAACTTTTTTACTTGCATGAACTTTTTTATTTGCAACAACTTTTTTATTTGCATCAATTTTTTTATTTGCATCAACTTTTTTAATTTGCATCAACTTTTTTATTTGCATCAACTTTTTTATTTGCATCAACTTTATTATTTGCATCAACTTTTTTATTTGCATATCGACTTTTTTATTTGCATCGGCTTTTTTATTTGTATGAACTCTTTTTAATTTGCATCGACTTTTTTATTTGCATCGACTTTTTTATTTGCTCTTACCTTTTTTTATTTGCATTCTTTTTTTTTAAGTTTGCATGAACTTTTTTTAATTCGCATGAAATTTTTTTAATTTGCACTCAATTCCTTTATGTGTAATGTCTGAGCCTTCTGGGCCAACCGTATTCAAGTGAGTTAAATGTCACCCGGCCTTAGCCGAAGAAAAACCTGCAAAAGTAATTACGTATAGATCTAAGGAAATTATAACGGCTCTTATAAGACATTGGTGATATTTTCTTTTGATAATCCCAAACTTTCAAGTCAAATACCTCTTTGTGAGGTCGAAAACAAAGCCATGCATGGATCAAAAGTTTAACCCTAGATTGGCTTTAATATGCTTTTGAACAACTAAACTGCATCCAGGTCTGTAAAGACAGACGGATACACAATGTTCTACAAATATTTCACCTTTAAACTCAAGAATAGAAAGGACAGGGATAATTATTAGTTTATTTCTAGTACTTTGTGCTAAATCTACATACAAACTCATTATATCGTTTTTATGTAAATGATTGTAAAGGACATGAAATTATTTAAATTTCTATTTTAAACGATTACGTCATAACACGTGATTTCAGCACTCAAAGTACCCTTCCAACATTGCTGTCACTCAAAATTATAAAGTAGAGATATCATACTTTCAGAAAATGAATGATAGCATTTGTCTCCCTGATTGTTACCGAATCCTCTTTTAGGGGGATCTTGCATTTGGCCCATGGACTATGAGCTGTTTCATTTAGCTAAGTCCATTTTACTCAAAAACTTAAACCCAAGTTTCACTATTTCACGCTGACTGATAAAAACAAAAATATTAAAAAAAAAATACGAAGAAATTTATTTTTATGCCGGGAAGACCAATTTCAGGTGTGACGTTATACCACGTAATTTCGCGAAAAGGAGGACAAACAAGAACCAGTTCGACATTATACATGCATTATGGACTGCGTAGCACATCAAGCTAAATTTGCTTTTCAAAGAATTTATTATTACTTATGCTGGTAAACTGTACACTATTTAGTTGCTCAATTCCATCCGATAGAAATTCAGGTAGAAGTTAAATCATTTGTCATTTTTACCCAATCTGCTGCGATCTCAGCCAACTGGATTAAAACTTTTACATGTAATCGTAAGGTTAGGACATAACAATTGAACAACAATCCCTTTCAGTGCATAATAAAGCAAATTAATTAAGCAACAATTACATGTCAACCTCTCCAAATGCTTCTCGTAGTTCCTGTAGGTAACCTTGCGTTGTTTTAATTACAATGCTATTTTTTTGTGACTGCAGAAAAATTTCCATCGCCTCGTTCTCAGACGACCGGGGCTTAACAATTTTTTCAAAGAAAGCGACATTTAAGGCATTAAGCCTTTGTTTCCTTATTATGATATTTGGATCTATGAAGCAATTGTATTTTCCCTGAACGTTGAATAAATCTTCGTAAGCGAAATGCCCGTTTTCTTCCATCTGAAGTAATTTTATGATTCTCGCTATTATAACTCCGTACGGCAGTTTTTCATCTTCTGGCTCTGTGCTGATTGGTTGACCATCAACGCCTCGCACCAGTCTCCGCGCAACCTCAAACAACATCATGAAATGAAGCTCATTCATAGGACTTATAGCGTTATAAAAAGCCGATTTCATGCCCTGTGTGTTCAGTTTAAAAATCATGTCCCCGAGGCCTTTTGCCGTGACCCCGGCTTTTCTTAACATGCCACTCATCTCGGGATAAGTAGTATATCTCATGCGTCCAACAACTTTCAATAGACCATTTCCGGGTTTAGACTCGGTAGGAATCAATTCAAGCCTGAATTTTTTGTCATCTGCAAATTTGAAGTAAAACGGCCCCCCTGCTTTATGGCGATACTGTGTAATAAGGCACCGCAGTAAGTTAACAATGGCGGAAGCCTTCATTCCCGTGATGAGAAAAGTACTTTCATTTTCGGGGTCCTCCAGGAAGGCAGAAGGGTCGATTGGTGGAGACTCCGTGACAAAGTATTGTTCATTTGCTAAGCATTGTCTTTGAAACTCTGTTTTTAAGGCCTTTGTTTTGTCCTTCCAGCCTTGAAGTTGATAACCAAAGTCTAAAACATCCATGTTATGAGACCAAACAAAATCGTTATGGAATCTATAAAAATAAAACCCGATAGAAAAAAATGTATTCCATATCCACATGATCACTTTCATTGAATAGTATCATCGGAAAATATATCGAAATTTACGAAAAACTAAACACGCTTGTAAAACGTGTAAAAATATTAAAAACAAATCACTGGTACACTACTACACGGTTTGATCTGAACCAACACGCGTGCGCACAACTAGACTAATTAGCACGGTACAGTTGTGAGCATGCGCATGAGTGTAGATTCTGTCCAAACTGTGGTCGTAGACTTGAGTACAAGTGGTTTGGTTCTTAAACTTTTCAAGAGGTGAATTTTGATCGAGTTTCATCAGTTTCTATTTCAAGGATAAAAATAAGTTCACAAAATGTGTCAAATGATTGCCTCACACTCCACCCTCAGTCGTTACCCTTTCCTCATTTCCTCCCTTCCCTCTTAAGGCTCGAGTAAAACTATGAGAAGGCGTGTGTGAGGCCTCGGGCACTGAGTCCTACAATATTGCTCTCACTTGTACTGCAAGGACTTGGAAATTAACTGATGAAACCGAGTATTAATTAGTGGTAGCCTGAGAATGAGTGAAACGACAAACAACAAATCAATCCGGCGCCACTTAATTCAACTGGAAATAAAAACAAAAAATCAGAACATGTTTTGCGGGATGAAAGATTCGGATTTTAGCAAGAACTGACAAACAAAGATCTTTAATTCTTTAAAATATAAAACAGTAGGATTATAAATCTTATGGAAAAAGTAGCTGATCACGATGGTAGTGTTACCGAAATAGCGACACATATTTATTCGTCCTAAACGACCAAGTCGGTTTGAGACGAACATGTACCGCGCAATTTATTCTTTACCAGTTTTTTTTTAGTTTATTGATTTTAAATAGGTTATTTTCTCAAAAAAGTAAAGTACAATTTAAAGTATTTCAACAGCTAAAGATTTTTCAACGAGTGATTACAGTGAACTCGCATATTTGACTCTCAATGTTATAAATGTATCTTCAAAAGGCATGATACTGGAAACAACTGACTGTACATTAAGTTTTAAAAAGAGCTGAAAAGCTCTGTTCTGGTAGATCATCGTATTTGGGAGAGCACTTCTACACAAATGAATGCAAAAGCAGTAGAAAAGAAATATCTTGGTTACCTGAATCAGCTCTGCGAAGAGAACTTCGAGCAATTTAAGTCTCCATGCGGCTCCAATTTCTATCCAAACTCTTCTTCAATGGTTATTGTATGTCTTTGATTGTGACAAGTTGTTGCTCTTTCGACCTGTATAAGGAATAATTATTATGGCATTTGGGATATCATGTTAGATCACAATAATACCAACAAAATCAACACACAACAGAAACATATTCGTATCTTGGCCATAAGGGTACCAAAAACAATGCAATATACTGGATAAAGAAGCAAAAACGTTTTGAAAGGCTTAATAAGGTTCTTCAGCTCACACTTCAGCGCGAAAGACACCACCCTGTTTCAATAGTCTGTTGTTACCTGACAATACGCATGAACTCTCTGCTGTTTTGACTCCTTAAGAGCTTCGCTTACGAAATGGTTTTACAATTATCCAAATATGATTCTAAAATCATTTGATGGATATAGGGGCAGTTCCGATTTTAAAACTTTGAAAATTATCTTTACAAAAACGATCCAGATATTTGCTGTTGTTGTTATAACAAACTTCAGCATCTCTGATTAGAAAACAAACAATTATCCAATTGCTGATAGGTCACGCAGGGACTACCACAACGGATAACGGACAAATAAGTGTTTAATTTACTGGGAACAAAGGGATGTTTGAGAGGGAGTAGGGAAAGAAGTGTAGCTAGAGAATGAGTATTTTTCGGGGAGTCACAGGGATTTAAAGTTAACCAGGGGACAACTGATCGTTAAGATAATTCTACAAACGGTCTCAAAAATTTATCTATCATTTTGGCGAAATCAAATACAAACCGGGGTATCAGCGGGCTACAACATTGTCCTGCAAGGACTCAAAAGTCAAATAAATTTTATGGTTACCAACTTTTTTTGTATGAACAAAAGTTTACCAAGGAATCCCGCGCGCTCAGAATGTTATCAATATTTGCAGGCAGCATAATTAATTACCGACTAGAGGTCCTACGAAAAGCAAAAAAATATATAATTAAAAATAAAAATGAAATAAAATAACCGCGGTTTTGGAGTTCTGTGATGTAAAATATCTGCTGTAATGTAAACATCTGTCCACTTAAAACGCCATGCCCTGGGGACGAGAGAGATCAAATTTTTCCCTTGCTAACCGCCTCATACCATTTCATCCCGCTCCTATTCCTCCATGGTCGGACGTGGTTGGCGCAGTTGGTAAAATCTCTGCTTTCCAACCAACCGGAATTTTGCCGCGAGATTCGAATATTTGTGTGACCTTCTTTTCCGCCCTAAGCCAACCCAGCTTTCCATCCTTCCAGGGTAGGTAATTTGCTAGGAGCTAACCTGGGATGGATTAAAATGTCCCGTCCAGGAGGAGTCAAATTCTCTCATCCGCTTAACACAACAGGAACCGGAGATAAGCGCCGGCCCCATGGGCCACTAGGCTAGTATAAGGATTTAGGTTAGTTTAGCCTATTTCTCCATAGTCACTTCAGTTGTAACTGCCATTGCAGTGGGCGTTGCGTGAAGAGATATTCGCTCGCGTTATCACTGAGGTTTAAATTGATGTTTTTCCCCGATTTTTCTTTGTTTTTCGTCCCGTAACAAGTTTATGAATATGAATGAAGATATGTGTTTTTTGCGAAAGGTTTCTTTAAAATTGCACGAGAAACAGCGTTAGATTTTATTTTTAACGTAACATCACTGAAAACAAGATCAAAAGTACTAAAAGTAAGCTGACAGTTTATCCACTGCCCGACCTGTCGTGACCTGTTCGATTAAGAATAATTTAAAGTGATTAAGTCATATTTTAAAAAAAAAATACTTTTACTTTGTTTTTAACTGCATATTTTATAATAAATTCCTAGCAGGACTGCTTAATTTTCTTTTCTTTCTGAACATAAGATCCTTTATCTCCAGCTTTAGTGTTTCAGACAAACTAGAGATTCTGTTCTCTGTTTTGCCGTATAAGTATTGACAAGTCAATGTTGATTTGCAGCCAAAGTCTGGCTACTGACGAAGTAAAGGGGTCAATCATACGGCATGTAAATATTAAAATTTTTAATAGGCTCTTTTAATTTTATACGTGAAAAGAGGAGTAATTTGATCTGAATTTCAGCTTGCTGATAAATACTGCTGACAATCAAAACCTTGATTCAAAATTCTGTTTCAAACCAGTAAAACAGAGATTACTTCTATTTAATCTTTTTACATTGAGAAAAACAATCGCTTAAAACAGAGGTTATTTTATGTGGTTAGAAAACGTGTTTGAGCATTTTAAGCTATAGATCGAAAAGACAGATCTTTTGATACCGTCAGATTGTATGTCTCACTAAAAATAACATCCTAAAGCAAGTGGCGAACAGATTGCCATTTTAAAACTTTATAACTGCTCTATATTTTAACTTGACTAAAGTTTTAAGTGGAACCATATATTTGTGGAAAGAGACGAGAAACAATGCGCAACTAATGATTTGTTTGAAACGCGACATACGACTGCATCTGATCATACTGTTTTTTTATGTTAAGTTGTAAATAATGTTTGAATGTTTTGACTATTCGCAGACTAATTCGCCTTTGATACAGTAACTAATGTTTTTCTAACAATAACTTTAAAAAACGTCCGAAAGCCTCAGCGAAAAACAATGGCATGAAGTTTAAAAAACTTTTACAAAAATATTTTGAGCTTGAACATCAGTGCAAATAAGCATATTAAATCTATGACTTACATCCTGTGGCTGTGATACAACTTTACAAGATTGTTATTTTAAACATGCGTCAAAATAGACATCATGTTTTTGAATACAAATCTATCACTTCTGATATTTATAAAGGTATATGGAGTTGTACTGAAAATAAAACATTGGCGATGTTAGTTTCAAATTTACAAGATCCATACTGTATCGTTTTTATCAATGACAAACGTATTTGACAGATGTAACAATTATAAAATCAGAAAATATTTGAATTGCAGAAAGATAGCGCGTTCTTGAACCAAAATACAGCGGCCAAACTGCAAAAAACTTCCTTATATGGTCAACTCCGTCAAGTGCGCCGTTTTGTTTTGATATCATATCATATAACATGTGGCGATCTGCTTTGCGCTCGTAAAATGAATCTAAAATCTGATGTAATATGTAAGTAAGGTTCTAAAACTAACGATAAATCAAAGATTTTAATATGGTTTTTGTACGCACACAATTCAAGACAATTATAAATAAATTCCACGCATGCCATGCTAAGGGTTTTAAAAACCGAAAGCAAGCTGAAGTCACTTCAAGTGGCTAAGCGCTAAAACAGCTGACTGTCTATTGGTCGAAACAGGAAATCAGCTGATTCCTATGGTAGTTTAAAGAGGTAAAGCGCACAACCAACGTAGCAATAGTGCTTAACCCTTTAAGTCCCAGTCGGTTATCAACACCCAACTTCTCCTAACATAACACACACAAAATAAACTGACATTTAGCATTGAGAAACTTAGAGTTGATCAAGCAAAGCAAACTACAGAAGATTAACAGTAAAATTCTCTCAAACTTGTTCAATAGAAAGTATAGGAACAAGTTGTGAGAATTTAACAATAAAACTGGGATTCAAAGGGTTAATATATTAATTGGCTTTAAGTTAGTTACCTGCACTTGTGTCATCAAAACTTGAGTTCTCTATTGTCGCATTTTACCATTAGTTATGTGTTGTTGGAGCAGGCCTGTTTGTCAGTCATGCCGTAACAGGAATGGAGGACTAATGATCGCGACACAGGTCAAATAAGATCTAGCGAATGTAGCTCGCCCACTCAAGCACTGGCATTATAATACATGAAACGGCTATCAATAGAACTGCCAGTACAAATATCAACAAGTGGAAAACTATGAGATCTGCGTCGGTGTTTCTAAAGAAACATCTCATACACCGAATGAAAAAGAGAAACCTTAGTATAAGATTTCCTTTTTTTATACGGCGCATGTATATTTACACTTTTATCACTTAATAGCTGTTAGAAGGCTCACTATTTTTATGGGTTTTTCAACCGGTAAAACGTGGCCATAGTTCCTATAATATTGCATAGTTTTAAGTTAGAAATTACAACGTTTGTACAAAGAATTCATGCATGGGGGTAGAACGGTTTTTGCAAGAATTTCCACCCTCTTGCGCTCTTAAACGTTTCCTTTACATGGAAAACAATATCATTTCAAAGCTATAAAGAATTTTAAGTTTTATGGCAAATCTTAATTGACTGAGAAAATAAAAAACATTTTTTTTAAATTTTTAATTAAAAAAACGAAACATAAGATGATCGTATTAGAAAACTTGTTTTTCGCCGAAACTTATTGATTCATGCTGAAAAAAATCCCAGCCGTTCACCTTTTCGAAACCTTTTCATTTTTTTTCTAAAAATATACATATTTTATCTTTTTAAACTATATATCAAACCAAAAATTCTGCTTGGCCGCTCAGATAAACAATAGTTGTAATCTCCCGTTTGAAAAAATTGTTTTACCTTTCAAAAAGGTAGGAGATCATGCTATATTAATATATAACTAAAAGACACTTACCATGCAGCGTTATGTGAATTTACAAATGCCAACTACAATCAGTACAAATTCAGTTAAGCGCCACTTTAAATAGGCCGAGTCATAGACTTCACACAGGAGGCTGTAAAGTTCAGCAGTTTCAAGAAGAAGTGGTAAAAAGTAGTTTATACTTCAAGTAAACTACATTCGTCCCTAGCAGCCAATGAAGTTCAAGAACACTATTATCTTTTTTGTATTTTTCAGCACGCTAACCACAAGCAAGTCGGCTTGGCTAGTATCAATTTATGAATTATTCAGCTTTTGTGTTTTGCCGATTTTCACCTGCATGCTTCAGTCACGCACATGGAAACCATATACCCTAGACACCAGAAATTTCTTTGAGACATGTTCGAAAAAAGTATTGCCAAAGTACTTATTTTAAAACCGAATAAAGAAGGAACTTTCATTAAAAAATGCTAGAGTGGTTCTACAGCTTTACAAGAAGCCCCGAACTGGCGTCATGAAAACGCGTTGTTTGCGAGATTGTGTCATGAATAATGGTTTTAACTGTTCCGTGGTTTTGATTGGTTTCGTTATAGAAGATAAACTATTTCACCAACTAAGCAGATTGCCACAAGCTATATAGCCAAATTGTAAGACGATAAATATTTGAAAATAATGCTAAAAGATAAAACGAGCCCATATATTTTTCTCAGCAACGGATGAGGAATCACGCGAGACGCACTTTTTTTAATAAGTGAGAAATGATCAGCCAAAGTTCGAGGTTATCCTCAATTTTCTGACAACTTGCGCCTCATGATAAATTTCAGTATCTCATGAAATTGAAAATGAAAAGTTGTATACTAAAAAATCTTTATTTAAATCAATATGATAAATCAATGTTACTCAGTAAAGTAGAACAAATTAATTTTGTGGCAGCACCATCATAATCTTTGAACGTGATCTTTATCAGTGCCAGTGGTTAGAATGTTCCAATTACCAAGTGAACAAATATGCATTTCCGCGAGCTCTGACTAGCACCCAGTACCACGCGACATCCATGCCTGTCAGCTGATTTTGAAGCGATAGTACTAAAAATTAAAAACAAGGTTCAAATTGCAATTTTTTTTGTTGCAAAAAAGTGCAGTTTTATCTCACCATATTTTTCTAAGGTAACTATCCGCTCAATGGCTGTGCCAAGGACTAGATATAAGCCGCGAGCTCTGATTGGCTCCCAGTAACTCGAGCTGTCCAAGGTTATGAGCTGATTTCGATGCGCTAGTGCAACAAAAATAAAAAGTTTAAATTGCAAGTTTTTTTGTTAAAAATAAGGTGCATCAGTTATCTCATCATTTTGGTTCAACCGTATCCCCCTCAGAATCTGTGTCTAGCGCTAGATTGCCTAGATAAACGCTTTGTGTCTACTCTTAATCTCTTCCTTTTTGAGGGATAGTTGTTTAAATGATGAGTTGAATTTGAGTTAGTTTGTTACATTACGCTATTTTGAAAGATTTCAATAACTTTGTCATCTACAAGTTGAAATAGTTTTTCCTGCAGAAAATTCATAGTTATATTATTGGTTTTAAAGTTCTAAAAAATGTATAATAAAGTTGTACCGTTTATAAGTTGTAAAATTTTTTAGAACCTATGGCTTTCAAATCTTCATTTAATGACATACTACTAAGCTTGGTTTTCACGAGCAATGTAAACGACAGAAGGATAAACGGAAGAGCCCTTATATCAGTTATGCCTTCGTGAAAAGGAACCGCACGCAAGCATAACAGCGACGGAAGACCAAACGTAAGAATGAAACACTTCTTCCGTTGCTGTTCCGTTCCTCGTCAAAACAAAAAACACAACATAGACGAAAGGAATTTTCTCACAGCACTTTGAAAAATAAATATTTAAGTAACAATCGCAAAACTTCACATCGTAATTATTTTCTATTCTTTCTTTAATTGTTACATAATTACGTGAAATAATACTCGCGATCTGACAAACGCAATTATTTCACAAGATTAAAAAGTCTCCTTGCGTTTCTCTTCTGTGGAAAATCTCTCTCACCCGAAAACGCTTCTTTTTTTGTTTTTTGAAAGCAACGAGGAGCGTCTCCTTCTCCTGAGGACGAAAATCATTATCTAAACAATTAAAACAACATCGGTCGCACCTTGCATTTGGTAGACGGACCTGAGTTTGATTCGACCCTGGAACGAGGTCTTTGATTGGCTAAAGATAAAATGCTGAGAGAACATTCCTTGCGTCTGTGTCGTGTTTTGTTTTCACGAAGAACGGAAGCACAAACGGAGACAGAAGAAAAAGAAAATCTTTCCTTCCTTCCGTCCCCGTTTCCGTGGTGCTTACGCTTATGTAAACCTGTTTTCACGTTGACATTAAAATTATTATGCTCCGCTAATGCTTCCCGTTTACGTCGCTCGTGAAAACCAAGCTTTAAGAATTCCATCAGGCTTGTAAAAGGTGTGAATTTCAAAGATAAATTGTTTGCATCTGAAAGCAAAAGCTATTAGACTATGTTTTTATAACTAGCACTGATCCATGTGAAAAATCAAAGTATCAAGTATCTCGGCATAATTTCTGTATAGGGGCCTACTTATTTATGCAAAAAAATTTAATAGCATATAAATATAATAATAAAGACTTTATTTAGGTGTCAAATCTTTTTAGCTGGCCAAAGGCTTACTAATTGGGGACACTATCTTTACCACTCTAAGGTGGACAGAGACCTTTCACATTACAACACACACATAAACAGAGATATAATCCCCGAGGACCAACGGTTTAACGTCCTTATCCGAAAAGACGTGAAAGTCTAACCATTTGCAGATGTTAAAGCAAAGGCTGCACTTTCTCCTCAACTATTTTAAGACCCTGAGTGTTGGTCCGGCTGGGAATCGAACCCGAGCCTCCTGCACAATAGACTGGTGTCTTACCAACTAGGTTGACCAGACGGACAGACAGAATATAGTACAGACTAAAGTTAGGGTCTAGGTAAGGTTTAGTTTGTATGATTAAACAATAGTAGGCCTCGATATGGAAATTTTACCAATATCTCCATCAAACATGGGTGGATTCAATTTTATGAGAAAAAAGAGGGCTACAATTTTAAAATAATTTTGTGATGAAACTGGTTTTACATGTAATTTGAAAAAAATTGAACATCCAGTTGTTTGGCACAGTAGTAAAGTTACTTGAATGTTTACTTGAACATATTGTTGGAGTTTCTTTCCTTTGAAAGCAGAAATACTTTGTGAATCTCATATAAATTATTTTTGGACTCCTATTAGTGTTTCAAGGATTTGTTCTCACTTTGTTTATGCTGCATGCATAAATATGTTGGCCCCAATACAGCTTTCATACCAGATTGTTTTCAATCTATAACCACATTTTAATTAGATATAACCTTTTACCTTTAAAAACTGAAAAACGTTAATGGACAAATTATTCCTCCGGTTACAATGTGTTACCTGTTATCTTATAAGCTTTTTTACAATAATTATTTGAAAAAATTGTTAAAAATATACGTGCACTCTCAAAACAATATCGTAATAACATAGAAAATATACATATCCCTAATAAGAAAGACTTTGAAATTGAAAATTGCGCATATCCTTTAAATACGGATCCCATGCGATGTTTACGCTAAAAAAGGTATTCTCACCAATTCTAAGAATACAATCTTAGTTTACACATCAACATCCTCTGGTAAAGACTCGCTTCCTTTTTTCAAAGTTAAATTTAATCCAATTTCACTTCCAGCAGGGGAATCAAGACTAGAATATGATTGACTAACGCTCTCTCCAACACCTGAATCATACCTCTTTATACCAGACGAAACCCCATCCCAAGTGTTGTTATTTGCGTGAGTATTTCTGTCTGGGGTCACCTCGTTATCGGATTCATTGTCGACCAGTAAAAAAGTCTCCTTTGTTGTCTGACAGATGCTGTCATTCGTTGATAAAAGTTTTCCCGAATCACTATCATACTCTGGCTCTGTAATTATTTCTAGACATGACAAAATCTGTTCAAGAGATCCACGGTGCTTCGCCATTTCATCCAAAACTCGACATTTGTTTCGTAGATGCAAAATGAGAGCATCTCTATCGCTTACTTCTGCGACAAGTTTCTCAATCAAATCTTGGGAGGAATCAAGTTTCTTTTTTAATTCTTGCATCTCTTCGTCTTTTTGTTTGATTGTGTTGCTCATACGAAGTGGCAGCACTTGCAACTGTTCGACGTGCGATTCATTTTGTTGTCGAAGGACTTCAGATAATTCTTTCACTCGTTCTTCCAAATCCAAGCAACGTTTTGACAAAGCTTCGATGTGCTTGTTTGCTTCCTTTATCGCTCCTGTCGAGTAACTCATTATATAAGGTCTAAAACCGTTAATTATTCTTTAGTTAAATGTTTTTAAACATATCTCAATAAACACAAAAATATGTGTTTCAAGAAACCTCCAGCATCCTAGCTTGGCATATAACGCTTGGGGAATGGGCTCAACTCGGCTCAACTTACTCACCGCAGTTCTTTAGGACTGCGGCTTTCAGTAAAATCCAAAATGGTCTCCCGACAAGTCTCTAAAATTACTGATGGTGATTTCGACAGAACAGAATCTTTGGTACAGTCCCTTGAACTTCAAGCAAACCGATTTTTCAGTGGAATGTAAGTCGGTGTAATTTCCGTACTGAAGCGAACTTATTTATACATGTTGTTTCATCCGGTATTATAAATTACTATCCAGGACAGGAAGTAAATATTCCCTTAAAAGGGAGGTGAATAGTGGTGGATTTATATCATGAAGCAATATTCAACATTGTTGCTGTTACTTTCTCGATTCTTATTTAGATTTGATGTTATGGGTAAACATCATGTACAATATTATACCCAAGGTTATCAAATATTAAAAGTACTGTTAATTTTAGTGTATGAAAACAAGATATTCATGACCAAAATCATAGTATTTTAGGTGGATAAATGTAGTTTTGCAAATTGATAAGTTTTGTTTCCTTTTGTATGTACCATTAACGTGCTGTAATACACTGAGTAATATGTAACACTAAAATATAGCTGACCCCTTGGGTACACACAGAAATGGAAAAATAACTAGTGGTAAACTAGTTTGAGCTGTGTCTGTGTTTCTAAAGAAACAATTTAGTAATGAAAATGTAAATTCTACATCGTAAAAAAGAGAATACTTACTGACTTTTCGGACGTTAGTCCTTCATCGGAGTGAAATGCCTCATTTTTGCACTTTAGTGAGCCGCACTTTTAATTGTTGTCCTTTGTTGGAATGAATGTGTGAGAGATAAACAAGAATGGCATTATTTAGGGATGCAATGTGAGATAACATGAGATACTAGGTGTATTCAAATCAAACAAAAAAAAATAAAGGGATAGAAATGTGTGGAAAAAAATGTGAAAAACAAAAAATGATTCTGGAGAACCATAATGTTATCTTTTATCTTATGAGGATTAAGAGTACCCTAAGCATGATTTATAGCACATTTTTTGGTTTTGTGACAATTATTGTTACAGCCATTGATGACATATAAACCAAAAGCTACAAAACTAGAAATACAATGATTAGAAGAATTTTAAAAAATGTCGAGAACCATGACTTTGTTTTGACTGATAGTTTTTATGTTCATCATAATGGTAAGCTTTGATGTATGGTTAGTGCACTTGGGAAGACCTTCGTCTTCTAGTTTGACCATTTCTTCTTCAGCTAATTTAGCTTGCTATCATTCCATAGCCGGCGTTTGTAGATCCTGGATCGGATCAGATCATTGGGTTGGATCGGATCATTGGAGCAGATTATTGGATTGGATCACTGTTTGGGATGATTGAATCTTTTTTTAAAAAAAATCCATTCAATAAACATTTCAGAAAATGAAAAATCAAAACGTCAATAACAATCTTCCCCAGGGGAAGTCAAAGACTCTCATATGCTTTTGAACTTACAATAAAAAACTATTAGCTTATATATTTTATAGTAATGTACGTATTATATTGTATAATTTGTATTGTTTTGTATTGTATTATAAAATTATTTGTTTTGTTTTGTATTATATATTATTTTGTTTTGTATTATATCATAGTTTTGATGTGATAGATTAGTGTCCTGTCCAGGTGGAGTCAAATACTGTAGATATCTGAACAGACATAACTATAATGCTGCTGAAAAAAAAGGCAAAACAGTTACTGTTCATCAGCAGAATGCCC
>JAOTRI020099334.1:0-14388 GCA_028564885.2 Zoanthus sanctaehelenae
AACACACTGGCTTTCGGAAAACATCAAAACAATAGATTGAATATTTCTGCATAAATCATTACTGGGGGTCTCTGAGAATTGTTGACCCATGCCTTAATTTACCTGAGCTAATTCAATTTACTCGCCGAAGTGAATTGTGGTATATAAAGTTCCTAATTAGCCGCGAGTTAATTGTATTATTTAAAATTTTTCAATCTCGAATGTTCAGATTGGTTCACTCAATCTAGCTCGGTTATCAGCTCATATACCGAATGACAATATATGGAAACTAACAAAAAACAATCGGCTATTAATTTACTAAAAGTTTCTTGTCATTTTCAAGTATCGAAGAGTTCGTAAAGTTCATGAAATTTAATAAAAATTGAGGAAAACGGCATCGTGGCCGTGGGACGAATTAAAGAGGTCTAAATTTGGAGAAATAAGGGAACATAATAGAGAGATATTAAAGTAAAGCGCAAAGATAAGGTCAAGACCATGCCTTCCATGCCTGTCCACACATTTCAAGGAGAATTTAATAACATGTCCGCCAGCAACAACCGTCGTGGGTTTTTTCTAGCAAAGATGTCCTTAAGCCTATCAAAGTCAAGGCGTACGTAGTGGATATTCATCAGGGATACAGATGATTCGCGTTGAGCGCAAATACGTCTTTAGCCGACGCAAGGTGTTGAAAGATCGCTCGT
Organism: Zoanthus sanctaehelenae; assembly: GCA_028564885.2. NCBI lineage: Eukaryota > Metazoa > Cnidaria > Anthozoa > Zoantharia > Zoanthidae > Zoanthus > Zoanthus sanctaehelenae. The sequence continues at coordinate 681 of JAOTRI020099334.1, forward strand.
ATTCTGCAGACGTGATTGGCAGTGTGCAAAGATTGCATAGCACTTAGCGGATATTTGGGAAGAAATCTTTGTCGCAATTTCGTAAGGCATCGCTTGCATTGGCTGGCAAAGTAAATGGGTCACACTCCTCCCACTTTCGACGTCATCGAAGGAGCTCAGCATCAACAACTTGTGCAGTGGGCTTGTCGTCGCAATAAAACTCCAATACATCTTCAAGTCTAGCATTGGACTGAGATACCAGTAGCTTGGGGACAAGACATAGAATCTTATTATTCTCATGGTTGAAGTACTTCTCAATCTCTGCGATCAAATGGTCTAGCAATGGAATGGCCAGATTGCTTTTGTAATAGTTTGGGCCTGTACATTATCCAGTGCTGCTGCCGTCCGACTATAAGTTTGATTTTGACTGACACAATGCTTGAAATATTTACATTCGACTTAGGTACTCGCTTCGCTTGCTCGCAGCATTCTATTCTCAACGAATGGGCTTCCTGTGGCGCACGATAATGCTGTGAACAAAGTCGATTTCGTGGGCGAACTGGCTAGCAATCTCGGTTTTAGCGCCTGCAGCACTGTTACGTAATCAGCGGCTGTTTCGTTTCTTGCTGTCTCCATGATCCAGACGAAGATGAGTTTTGCGAAGTTTATTACGTTGAATGTGATTTCATGTGATCGAGGAAGTATTCATCAAGGTCACTTTAGCCAACCTCGTTCCCAGGGCCTTTTTCCTGGTTTGGGGGTGGGGCAGCCCAAGCCAGGGAAAAGACCCTGGAACGAGGTTGCTTTTTAGCAACATTTCTAGAGGAAAAAGTGTGTTTATATGAGTCTTTCATCTTTCTTATGAGCATATGTGATATATCGTGGACAACAGAGACCGTGGGTCGTGTTTTAATCGAAGGAGATTTCATTTTCAATTCATGTTCGTGAAAGCAGAGACGATTTCTCTGAATGATCTGCCAGATGGAGTCCTTTGGTCTACGATGAAACGGAATGGCAATTTAGCGATAGTTTCTTTTATTGCCATTTTATGTTGTGTTCATGTTTATAAACTGAAACATTTGAATTGTTCTTGTAAATATATTGTATATATATTCATTCTGACCCTGATTTCATGTTTTGTGTGTCCGGTTTGGATTTGTTTTTTGTTTATTAAGCTTTTAATAGAAATATAGTCAAGTTTAAAAACAATAGCAATCAATTTCTTTATGTTAGAAATGATTTTTTAAAAATATATGTTGGCTAAAACAAGGAGGAGGTGGGTTCTGGGGCCCATGGAACACCTCCCCCCCCCCTCCCCATCCTCCCATCCTGGGTACTCTCCAATACATACATACATCCTTTATAATCTTTCCCCAGTGGGGCTTTTCAAAGACAATATTTACAAAATAAATAAATAATTAAATCCTAAGAACTAATCTTATTAAAAACTATAATACAAATATCAAAAAACTTATTTACAAGATATTTAATATTTACAACATAAATAAGTAACCAAATCCTAAAAACTAATCTTATTATTAAAACTATAATACAAATATTAAAAAACTTATTCATTTTGAAACTGATGCAATATAACTAAAACCCTAACAACTTCTTAAAAGCGACAATGTTCTGACATAGAAAAATAACTAGCGGTAAGCTTAGTAAGTAATTCTTTTTTACGGTGTAGAATTTACATTTTTATTACCAAAATGTTCTGACATAACTTGAGAGACGAGTCTAATTCGTTCCACAATTTTACTATTCTTTAGTAAAAAGCCCTTTGTCTACTGGCTGTTTTAAAAAAAAGGATATTTAATTTTTGAGAATTTCAATTCTTTTAGCAAAGGCGTAATGTGACTATAATCTCACTACATACAATACGACAAGCGAAAATTTGAACAGCTTGTCAGCTTGCAATTTCTGGATGTTGTTCTTTGACGTGTTCGTCCACACACGCTTGAGGAATAATACAGTTTACTAAAAACTGAGGCATTTATAACAGTTACAAGAGTTTTATCATCAAAAGCATGTTTAACACGATTTATCTGTGCTAAATAAGACATACATTTGGATATAATGCTTATACTTATAGTATGTTCGTCATAAGTTAAATGAGAATCCAGTATCATACCCAAGTCTTTAGTTTGAACGCTCGGTAAAGTTAATTCTTGTACCCGGGACAACTCTTCTCCATATAAATAGGGCTTAAACTTTTAAAAAGAGAAACGGCATGTCTGCTTCACAATTGATGTTTCATTGTTTGTTCTGGAGATAATTCTGTTTTTTAAAAAATGAAACGTGTTCTCTGACTCAGAACAAAGCCTTTCCTGTGTCGTTCCCGCTGGGACTATTTGGATTTGACAATTGAAAATGGCTTGTTGGAATTTCGAAATTTCACTTTAATTGTGATGTTTTATACACTCCGCAGGAAGACTTTAAAATTTGGGATAAACAGCTTTAACTGGCGTGATGCGTGACTCGCTGATTCTTCTGGTACCCCCATGGGACAACTCTTATAAGTTACTGTATGGCGTTGCTAATCTTGTGACGTCATGTGGGTGCGTGAACACGTGCGTTGTTGTTCTGAGAAAAGCCGTCAGCCAATCAAATCACTGGAGAATGAGTAGCTATTGTTTAGCAGCAATTGTCCAACCAATCACATTTCAAAACTCAGCAATTTTCCCGCCTCAAGTAATTTTCATACAAAGCTGTCAAGAGAGTGCTGTTTCCACTTTCATCTTGCAGTTTTCTTTGAAACGGTATTTTTATTTCTCCCACGCTATCTAATTTCTTTTCATTACTTAAACGGGTAACATGGCTGAAGAGACACCTGAACTTAAGAGAGACTCGACCATGGCTGTAACTGCAAAGGTATTTGAACAAATTGGTTGTTACCGCATTTTTTTTGCGACGTCTTAAAAGTTATTTAGTGGCTGGTCTTTGTACTGTTCATTTTTCTTCAGCTAACAGAGAGAAATTGTTTGTCTTTTGATGCGAACCACTTGATCTAAAGTTTTGAAGCATATTTATTCGGTCAACCGTTGTATTTTGATGTTGAGAAAGAACAAAAATACCTTTCTTTGCGAAGATTTAGAGTCTCAACTGTCGCTCTGTCAGTTCGCCAAGTAGTCATTGACTGAGTAATTATGTTCTCTCATTTTCAAAAGAGTAAATTTCTTTACTCCACAGGAAGGGGTAGAAATTTTAAAAGGTGAAGAATTGGGAAAAACAAGAGCTGATACCGCGGCTAAGAAGACCGATGAAGATAATGACGAAAATCAGTCTAACGGCGACACGGAGGACCCTTCCAGCACCAACGAAGACGAGAAACCGGCTGTTAAAAGAGACGGGACAATGGTAGCAACAGCTGCCGTAAGTTTTTTTTCACAACTTTTTCCCTAAATTTGCGACGGTATTGATGAACCATTCATTGTTAAAAGTGTTAAATTTTCGATAATCACTTCTAGGAAGGCGAAGAATTCCTGAAGGCTGTTGGACACGAGGGTAATGCGTCAACACGTGGGGAAGCCGCCGCTGTCAAAGCAGCCATTGTGGAAAGCGAAAAGAAACAGGAAAACGGCCAAACAAATGAAGAATCTAAAGACGAGGAAGAAAAACCTGATCTTAAGCGAAAAACCACTATGGCAGAAACAATCGAGGTAAATTCTTCTTAATTATTTATTTTAAGCAAGAGTTTTAAAAAAATTAAAATATTAGAAGTACCTTCGTTGGAGCTATATTGAAAGGTAATCTTTGGGGAAAAAACTGTCCTTTGTCTTTGCTTCAAAGCATGCTGTTACCGCTAATATATGCATCTTGCGGCTTCCTTTGTCTCCAATCATTCACTGCGGTCATGCAAACGATCTCGAGATGTTCAAGGTATCATTTTATACAGATTTTAGGGTTTGATTCAGATAATGTATTCGGATACAAAGCTGCATTTGTTTCGCGCCAAAATAAAAACTTTAAAACATCAGACAAGTATTTTTCATGTAGTGGAATAACCAGTAATGGTACACACAATTTGTAAGGTAGACTTTGTAATTTAGCGAGTTCTTTTCGTTTTCTGTACATTGATTCGATCCTTAAAAAGATCTGTTATTTAATCTTGGTACGCAACTCAAATTATATCTGTAATCCTTAAACTTCAACCCTGTCAATTCCAGTTTTATTGTTAAATTCTCTCAACCTGAATCTCTTTTTTCATTGAAGGAGTTTGAGAGAATTTTAATTTTAATCTCCCACAGTTTGCTTTGTTTGTTCACTTCACATTTTCTCATAAGTTACCTAATGTCATATTTTTTTTGTTTTATGTAAGGAGAAGTTTAATGTGACTGGGATTGAAACGGATAAATTTTTTTGTGCTTGAATTTCATTATTAAATATGGGCATTGAAATAATAACTCCAAATCAAAATCGCCTGTTGAATGCACCCCAAAATGATATTGAATGCTAAAACGATGTTCAATCCTACAATGCAATTATATTTTGTTATTAAACCTAAAAAAATGTATTTTTAAATCTCTTACATACCATTTGTTAAAGTTACTGTGTTTTTGTATAGGCAACGTAAAGCAACTTATTTTCATTATGATATTCAAAATGATATTGAACTTTTGTAATGTATTTTAAGTGGAGTTGAAGATTTTGACTCTAAATATGGATTATAGCATGAGAGCTAGTAAAAAAAATACAGTTTTGCAAAATACTCTAAAACTATGAAGTCATTTTTTCTGCATGTATTTTGAACACAAGTTACTTTATGCAGGGTTTTCATTAACGCAAAATATTGCGTATTTTAGGCAAAAAAAAATTTGGAATGCAAAAAATGAAATGTAATGCATCCCTGGGATGCAGAAGATTGACAGGACATTACAGTGTAAAATAAACTTTTGATGATAGAGATTTTGTTTCAGCAGAGAAAGTAGTCCTCTCTTTAATGCAAAAGAAATAGGAATATCAGTCCAACTGGTGCATTTTGCATTTTGGTAGGACCCCTTATATTTTGTTTGGGACCCCTAATTCAAAAATAAAGGGGTCCCTGGGACTCCTGTTGAAAATTTCTACTGAAGACCCTGTATATGTATATATTTAACACTAGTTAGTTTCTCACTGATGAATTGCTTTGGAAAAACTGTGCATTAGCTAAATTTTTCGTTCATTTTGCACTGGGATTCAGAAAGTTTTTGTGTAATTTTAGTTCATGATCAAAAGTCCAAGATTTTATCCGACATGAGACAGAAATTTTTGTTCCTTCTGTATTTTATATGCAAGGTTTTTCAACATTAAGTTGGAGTCATTGCATACGATTTGAAATACCTTGCCAATTCCGTTTTTCTTTTTATCTATTTTGAATGTGAAAACACAAAAGTGGTTTGGCTAACTCTTATTAGTGTAATTATATATTTAGTTATAACTAGAATTATACTTAGCAGTAGTTGAAACAGGATATGCAGACTTAAAGAGCTAACATCATCAAAATTGGTTAGAAATGTGTAGAGATTGATAAGTAGCTTGGAGTTAACTGGCTTGTTATTTATTGCAGGAAGGCGAGGAGTTTCTCAAGAAGCAAAAGTGTGATAGCAACGATTCGAACAAAGTAGAAGCTGAAGCTTGATGCACACATAATTTGTTAAATGAAAGACTGTACCATCAATTGTAAAAGCCATCTGGATGGACTTTGAAAAATATGTGTACAGTGTATAGATCATTATATTCGATTTTAAGACTCCATTTTACACTGTTAGTTGTTTGTCTTTTATATTATTCTCAAACATTTTAATCAAGGACATAAAGTTTTGCAATGCAAAACACATGTATAGACTGCCCTAAACTCTTTTTGTAACCAATGGTGAAAGCTTCTCCATGCATTTTTTATATGCAAAGCTTATATATTTAAGTTCATACTTGCTGAAAAAAGCCCTACCTCTATTGTGGTACATTTTTGCTTCAGTAAAGCTTGCAGAAATATTGTATGGCTAACCTACAATAAAACTTTTTTTCCTAGTTTTACTTAAATAATTTGCAAGAAACAGATTCTGTACAGTTAATACCATTTTCTGTGTAAAAGTTATTAAACGTTTTGTTGAAGAAGTTGTCTCAATACCAGTAGTTGCATTTTTGAAAGGTTATGTTTTCATTGTATTATGCTTACTTAATTATGATACTTGATATTTTGATGAAGTTCAGGGGAAATTAAGTTTGTGCAGTATTTTGCTTAAATATCCTTTTAGAGTTCTTTATATATTTCTTGTTACATAAATTGGAAATTGAATATCTTAATATTCTGTACTTGGAAACATACAGACTAGCATTTTAAGTAGTCCATTTGGAGTCTGTTATCTTAAGTGAAAAACCCACTGAAACTGTGCTCATCATTGTAATGGTTTGAGATGGCCATCATTGGCTTTTAACTAAAGTGGATCTTGGGGTTGCCATGTCTTGTAAAAACCAAAAGTTGGAGTAATACTTGGGGAATGTTTAGGTGTGGTGAAACAAACTTAATCACAAGATACAATTTAGTAATTTAGCTGCAATTTTCTTGGTTATTTAACCATTATTCCAAGAGCGCATGTTGGATATGAGATGGTAAAGTTAATAGCCAAGGAGGTGGGTAGTGCCAAGTTGGCAATAATCGTCTCATATCCATCTAGCACGAATAGATTAATTGTTTTATTACATTTCATGAGTTTTCTGAACCCTTTGATACTTGAAAATAGCAAAAAAAACTTTTAATAAATTGATAAACAAGATTTTTTGTTAATTTCCATTAATTTTATGGTCATTCGGTATAATTATGAGCTGATAACTGAGATTGAGTGAACCAATCAGGGCCCAGTTGTTCAAAGGCTGATTAGCACTAACCCAGGGTTAAATGTTTAGACCATAGTCTTGTTTTTAATCTTACAAGGAGAAATTCTATATGTAATTTGGGGATTAACAAGACTTTTCCTATATACCCGTTTACCATTTCTTAAAGAAGAAATTCCTATTTGAATTTTTGCTTAACCCAGGGTTAAACTTTACCAGCCTTTGAACAACTGGGCCCAGAATACTAGAAATGCAATATTCAAGATTGAAAATTTAAATATTTTTAGCCGTATTCATAGACTGATAAAGGAAGTGAAAGAGTACTCCCTGTTTTGGTGTAACATAAGTAAATCTGCAATATCTCTTCAGTAAGCAAGTGTAAAGATCAAGAATAAATGTTTGTATGCTCTTATAAATCAATATAAAGATTTTCCTGAACACTGTATTATTGATTGTAGTGAAAAAGATAAAATTATCCATTATGGAATAATGAGGGAAGAGCGGTCAGGTTTCAACATGAACTTAAGAAAAGTTTCTAAATTTGTAACAAACATAGCAAGGCATTTTTTTTAGGCAAAGTACAAATTTTGAAGCAAATAGCAAGCAAGTTTTGTGACTCTGTCATTGATTATGACCACTTTTAAAAAATGTGCCGAAAGATGTGTTATTAATCAAAGCTTTCTGTTAATTGGGTAATGTCTTTGCGTTTCATCAATGAATTCCCATATTTCATGAATATATGCTAATAACAGAAAGTCCATTATTAAAACAAGCGAAGAAAGGACAAAACCTTTTAAAATTGTGTATCCAGAAAAGCTGAACAGATGATTTTATTAAAAATTGTTTTGTAAAATGTAATTGTACTTACAGGTAGATCTAATCTCGATGCTTCTGGCTGATTTAAAGGAATTGAAATAAATTATAAAGAATACTTATAACTTTAACAATCCTCAAAATTAATATTTAAAACAAATCTTCCAAAAATTTTAAATTTAGATTTTAAAAGAGAGTAACTTAACATACTGATACTTGAGTAGCTTACTTTCTTCCAGGACATTTGCAAGTTTTTGATTGTTTTTTATGGTGATGTATATATTTAATTGGATGTTACAAATTAGTTATTAATTTTATCAAGATTTAATGTTGGAGCAAGGTTTTGTACCAGGAGTTTGATCTTGTCTTTTGTTTTTTGTATTGTTCGAACAGTATCTTCAGCCATAGCCAATCTCTTCTGTTCATCATTATATTTACTCTCTAGATCCAAACATTTTTCTTGATGTTTCTGTTTAAAGTTGCTATTTTCTTCCAACTGTTCCTGAAATTGTTGAATTTTCTGTTCTATTTGTTTATTTTCTGTCTCTAGTCTCTTTATGGCTTTCTTTTCTTCCACAAGATCATTTGTGATTGATTCCATGTTTTCCAGTATGCCTTCAGCTTCACCTAACAAAAAACAGACCAAGTACTTAGTATGGAAATTCCGAAAACAAGTGCTTGAGGAAAAAGGAAAACCCTGTTATTTTCTGGCTTGCCCCCAACCTCAGACAAAATGACCACCATATTTAAATTAAAATACTCTATCGCTTATTGTTCTTAATCCAGGTCTTTTAACAGAGTGCAAAAAAAGTTGAAGTTGTTAGTGACTTTCAAATTATCTGGGAAAGAAAGAAGAATCGTGCAATTGTCAAGCAAACAATATTTGGTCTCACTTTTCAAATATAAGCAAGCATTGAATAATTGTTACAAAGTACTTTTTTTAACATATTGTCAAATTCCTGTTGCAATGGTCAAGTTATTGCTAGATTTTACTTCAGCTGTTTTTGATGCCAGAATTTTCTCTTTTTTTAAATGTGTCTAGTTTCGCCTTTATGTGCCCTTTTACAGGTTAGTAGAGCTAAATCCTTATGAGCCTAATGCCCCATGGAGCTGGCACTTACCTCTGGTTGCCATAGTATTAAGTGGATGAGAGTCCTTGACTCCCCCTAAGCTGAGTTGGCTTACGTGGAAAAGAAGGTCACACAAATATTCAAATCTCAACAAACTGCCGGGATCAAACTGGGGACCATGGGGCTACAAAGCAGAGATCTTACCAACAGTGCTAACCAGAATAATAAATACTTAATCTAATATCAATTATGGAGGAGGTGATTGTCCATTCTTCCTAGCCAAAGGCTAATGTTTAATCGCTCGAAAGCTCGGATGTTAGTGTGAATGTTGAATTTGCAGAGGGAGGAAAACCAGAGAATCTCGAGAAAAAACCCGAAGTCAGATTGAGATGGACAAATCTCAGCTCACATAATAAACTTAATCCCAGGTCGTAAAGGTGGGAGGCAAGAATGACAACCACTACGCTAACCTGACTTTGAAATACTGTATAATGATCATTTTGTCAGTGAGTTGCAAAAATTAATACTGTATTAGAATAGAGAACAGAAATCTGTGTATAACATGAAACCAGTTTGTAAACACAGTGAGACAAGTAAAGCTTGATCCAGTATTATAGTACATTTAGTATATCTTATGCCACACTAATAGTAGTTTTAAGGGAAAAGCCAATTAATGGTGGCCATATTTAGAGGATATTACATGGTGGCACGAACATATAAAGTTTATCTTTGAAAGGTAAAAATATTTCTCGAGTGAGCACAGCCAACGAACGACATCGGCGATATCTTCACTATTGAGGACATGGAAAATATGTAACTTGCATCCCAGATGTAGTTTCATTTGAAATCTACCAGTGGCAAAGTTAACAGTAAAACACTCATATCTATGTAATAATGCCCATTAAACACTCATATCTATGTAATAATGCCCATTAAACACTCATATCTATGTAATAATGCCCATTATCTTGGCTTCAATTTAGCTAAGTTAGCACTGTTTGCTATCTATACATGTATTTTAACAATGATTGAAGAGTCTTGTGCGAAAACAAATTAAGTGACTTTGTATGAAAAGCCTAATTTTCCCAAGGCTTTTAAAGACATAATAGGGATAATGTAGGGAGAAACAAGAACTTGATCAAAAGTCCCTTATCTCATTTTTGCACTATTCTCTTCAATTGGTGCAAGCCAGTGTTTGTAAAACTTCCTGGTAAAGAAAGAACTGACAGGTGCTTGCCAATTCAATGCTAAAAGTAAGCTAAATAATCTATTTACACAAACCTGTCAAAGTTTCACATCGAAAAGTCAGCGACTGGTATTCTTCTACATATTTTCTTGTTTCTTGCTCTAACTTCTGCAATCTTTCTCTTTCTTTTTCAGCTTTAAAATCTTGAATGATGGCCTCCAGTACTGTGTTCAGTGCTGTTGAGGCTATTCTTGCTCCACAAGTAGGACACTTGTGACAATCCAAAATACAAACTTTACAACATGTGTGTCCACAAGGTATAGCAGCAGTGGGTGAGTGTCTAGGTGACACCATTAATTCCTTACAAACAATGCAATAATGGCTTGCCATATCAGATTCCTCTTCCACTTTTCCCGAGGGTTTTATTTTGTTATTTTTTACAGAAACGGTCCCTTGTAATTTCTCAGCCACTGATGATGCTAGTGCTTCTAAAATATGTGTTGGAAGTTCGCTGTCGACGTTTCTAATAAGATTTTCAAAACGACTTAACCTTGTTCCACTTTCCATTTCTGATTTCTCAGAAAGTTTTGTAAGCGCCATATGACCTCCCTTTTCTATATTTTTTGAATCGTCAAATTCTGTGTCATTTATTTGGTCGTCTCTACAAACTCCTTTTGATGATCCAGGTCTAAAATGTTCGAAAGACTTCTGTTTAGTGGTTGAAGTAGATGTAATATATTTAGATGACTTATATGTTTTTAAGCTGTTTGAAGCCGACCTGCTACTTGTCAGATCTTGTGATACCTCACTCTGACTTCGACTGTGTCCTGACGGGGGCCGTTTAGACACTTTAAAATCACTTTTTGTTGTCCAAGTTATCACATTAGAGCGGTCAGATTTTTGTTGGGGATACAAAGGTTTCCTTCTCGGATTATAATTTCCCAATGAAGACCTCGATGAAAAAGGTAATTTCTTCTGTATTGCTTCTTGACTTAGGCTTTTATTTAACGTTAAAGAACCCGGGGAATTACTCGAGCTTCGTTTTGTGCTTGAACTTTCTGCTGAGCGCATTTCGTCTCTCTCTTTCATCCAATTGCTTTGTCTTTCACGTATCAATCGCAATTTTTCCGCTGTATCGCCGATACTTGGGGCTTCATTTTTTCCTACTTGTTTTCTCTTCTTATCTCGAGAAGACATATTAAAAAAGCAATATTTGGTTTTAAAAAATTTTACTTATAACTTGTTGGTAATAAACAAAACGTTTGTTACTACTTAACCGCCATCTTGATCTATTTTTATTTGTCCTACTTACCAGTGGTCCCCCTGGTCAACAGAGGAAAAAATTCGTTTCAAATGAAAATGTAATTATTAGTCCTATTTCTAACCATCAAAGTATGAAACAAGTATTAAAGTAATATCTTATCGAATGCTAATGCATTCAATAAGCGAGATTTTTTGTTTGCCATGAGAAATAATAGTAGAAATTTTCAAACCGTATTTACTCTCCTCTCCCCTAAAACAATTTGGTGATCTGTAACGGCTACCAAGCCCCAATGCAACGCAAGGTTGCAATCAAAGAGATTGTGGTTTAGGTTTTGTCCAACTTGTCGTTATTTTTATAGTATACAGACAAGAGTTTAATACTTCTTGCTTCTAAAATTATTTTTATTCCTTGACATTGAAGTCAAAATTCGGCTGTTCATAAAGAAGAGGCAACTATGTCAATGTCAGCTGTTTATTTGTTGGACGTGAAGGGCAAGGTACTCAAACCAAATGCAAAAATTAATGTGATTTACAGCAACTCGTAGTTGATTTTATTGTTTTCAAATATTTAAACAACTTGTTTTGAAACATTAATTGCTTTTCTTGATTAAAGAATAGCTGGCATGGCGAAATATTAAATGCATTCATCTGTTAAACTTGAAGGTTCTGATTTCGCGGAACTACAGGGGAGACATAGTGACGTCGGCCATTGAGAAGTTTATGCCTCTTGTTCTGGACAAAGAAGATGAAGGATCTTCATCGCCGATCTGCGTCCATGGAGAAGTAACCTATGTCTATATCAAGCACAACAACCTTTATAGTATCCTTTAATTGATGCATGTTAATGCAGTTAAATGAACCTCATGACATAGTCTTATTCTTGTAGTATATGTACATCTACATGTTACTTTGTAAGTTATTCAGGAACTACAGTAAGCTTGTGCCGTCGTCTACATGTCTTCAGGTCGTAGGAACTGTAATAATTTACGTTGTGATACTTTTTGGTTGTGAATAAAACAAGAGGCTCCATTATAGCCTTGTACTAGACATCTTTCATCAACCTTTAAAATTATTTATTAAGTATAACATCAGATAATTTAATAAGCTAGGTTTGCATCAATTTAAATTGGTTTTGTATACATGTTTTTGCAATAAATGTAATTATGACATTTCCTTTTTCATTTTAATTCTCCTTATTCACAGCATATAGATTTTTCCTTGACTGAATTTAACAGTTGTTTCATTGACAAAGAAAAATGCAAATGTGGCACTTATTTTTGTTTTCCTGCACAAACTGGTTCAGGTGAGACATAAACTCATTTAGAGTAAAGTACAGTATAATTATAATTATTATAAATTATACTGGCTTGATTGTACTGGGTTTGAGTTAAGTACAGTAACTTGATTGCCATATTTTCCTGTGCTGTATAGTTAAGTCTTTGAGTCTTCAAAATCAATGCACAACTAGCACAGTAAGTACTAATAATTTTCAAAGATTTTTTCAGTTACCAAATGTAATATTGTTGAGTACAAATTTAGGTTAATCATCATCATCATCAATCCAGTTTTGATCAAGGTCTATTCTGATAAACTATAGTGGCTGGATTTACCCACATTGGCAGCAATCTCTCTTACTCCTACTCTCAATCTCGCTGACTTCATGGTGGCCGTTTTCTCCAAAGCAGCAGAGTTACAGTAATTGCTCTTTTTCTCTCTTGCATCTTCCATGTCTTTTTTGATTATCCTTGCTTCATCTTGTCCATCATCTCTCCTCAACACATGCTCTCACCATCTCATTCCATTCGCCTTTGCCATCTGAACCACAGTTCCCTTCAATAAAATAACTAAAATATCATTCTGGTAATTTCTGCTGTCATTTTAACAAAAATCTATTTTATTCAAGGTATGTTACACAATTTTACATTAAATAATTTAACGTAATGGTAATTATACCCAGCCCTCTTTTCTCAAATTATCAAATATTGTAGGTTGATCATTTCAATGCAAAAACAAACTCATGATAGGAATTTTTCTTTATTAGGTTTTTGCAGAATATTTCAAAGAATTGGAAGAAGAAAGCATCAGGGATAATTTTGTGATCATTTATGAACTTTTAGATGAGTTGATGGATTTTGGTTATCCTCAGTTTACAGAGAGTAAAATCTTACAAGAGTAAGTAGTGCATAATGTGACCTATGATATAGTTAGTGACTTCAGTGGTATGGTTACTAAAAATATAAACTGGACAGTCATTATAATAAATAATGTATACAAATACTTGCGCAGATAAAAAAAATCAGAAAAAATCTGAGCTCCAGATGGGAATCAAACACTTGACTTTCCATACACTAGTCGGACGCTCTACCACTGAGCCACGGGAACTCATATGGCAAGCAGGGTCACTATATTGGGTTATGATACTATATACACTATTTATATACTATATTGGGTTATTTAAGCAATAAACGATACTTTCTATGGGTTTACCGGCATAATAAACCACGCGTGATGTTGGGAGAACACGAGAAAAGATTGTAAATCCCGAGCCGAAGGCGAGGGGTTTACAAACTTTTCGAGTGTTCTC